>JZLH01S0019907.1:21093-34516 GCA_001188425.1 Eucidaris tribuloides | reverse complement strand
GTGACCTTTGACCTTTCAACCCCAAAATCTAATCAGTTCATTGGTGCATTACAGTACATACTTCACCCAAGTTACATCAAAATCTGACAAGCCATTCTCAAATTATCGCGGTAACGAGCCAAAATCAGATATATTTTAGGCCCTGTAACCTTGACCTTTGAACTTTCAACCCAAAAATCTAATCAGTTCATTGTTGCCTTATAGTGCATACTTCACCCAAGCTACATCAAAATCTGACAAGCCATTCTTAAGTTATCGTGGTAACGAGCCAAAATCAGACATGTTTTAGGCCCTGTGACCTTTGACCTTTGAACCCCAAAATCTAATCAGTTCATTGTTGCCCCATGGTACATACTTGGACCTAGTTACATCAAAATCCGATCAGCCTGTCTTAAGTTATCGCGGTAACGAGAACCGGTAACGGACGGACAACCCGAAAACATAATGCCTCCAACAACTTCGGCATAATAAAAAATAATAGAATAGGTGTCGGATTTTTGGAACCATGTCTCCTGCCTTAGCACATAACTACCATAGAAGAGTGCCCTCTATCATCAAATTTTAAAAATCTCCAGGAGAAGATAGCAGACAGCTGCAAGGGGTAGTATAGCATAACCCCTAGCCACAAGCAACGCTGACGCAAATCAAATGCGTCAGCGTTGTAACTATACCCATTGGTTCTCCTGGGGTCCGAGGTGCGACTGAGTGCGGCGCTTCTTGTTACGACGATATAATTATAAACTTTCCACCCACAGACACTTCAATATCTATATAGTTGCAGCGCATTACTAAAACTTAGAAAAAGAAGGTAGAACTCACCCAAATCCGAGATTATCTTGAAACTTCCTTCGTCACGGCAATGCAGGGCGAAGTTGTTTTGCGTGTTAAACTATGGGAGTCGCTCGCAGCCATTCTCGGGTAAGTTAATCGGGATCGCGAGAATGACTGCGAGCGACTCCCATAGTTTAACATGCAAATCAACTTCGCCGTGCATTGCCGTGACGAAGGAAGTCTCAAGAAAATCTTGGATTTGGGTGAGTTCTACCTTTTTTTTCCAAGTTTTAGTAATGAGCTGCAACTATATAGATATTGAACTTGAAGTGTCTGTGGGTGGAAAGTTTATATAATTATATCGTTGTAACAAGAAGCGCTGCACACAGTCGCACCTCGGACCCCACGAGCGTCAGCGTCGCTTGTGGCTATACCCCTTACTTGTATGGATGAGTACAAGTTGTGTAAACTTTATAAATGCACATTGATTGTTATGAAATCTGTTATATTCGGGGCCTTCTCACAAATCTCATTAATAACAAATTTTGGCATCGTCTGTCAGCCCCCCCATACCCACAGGAGACAGATTCATTTGTATACTAACGTGTTGTGGCGAACGCACCTCTGGCGAAAATTCCAGCGCGAGTAGATTTTTTTGGTGCATGAATGCCACGCCAAATTCGCAAATGCACAAGCAAATTGCTGCATAAATCTAACGTTAGATCTATTCTAATTGTTTACTGCTGATCTTTAGGATCCGACATCTTTGAACATATCCATTTTTCTTTCATAAATGCATCTTTTGCTTTCCCTTACTGTGAATGCATAGTATGTCAGAACGCAATCAAATTTATTGCAACTGTGATATGATGATTATCGCTTGGTGTGCTTGCCATGCACGTGAATAAACATGCTGGCCACTGGTATGGTATGGGGATTCTCTGCAGCAGGGTTGCACTGCACTAAGATGAGATTCTTGGCAGAACCTTAAACGTCATTTACAATAGTGGTAAAAATAGCAGATCTAATAACGATTAACTCCTTAACAGTGCAGAGAAATTACAGCTCTATGGACAGTTGTGTACTAGTGTATATTGGGTGCAATATTTTTCTTGACTTGGCAGGCTTAATAGTAGTATAGTTAGTGTTGCGCGACTAAGTCGCGAAAGCGTAGTCGCGACTGCAGTATACTCGAGTCGCGACTCCGACTATCGGGAACCATAGTCGACTGTTTATCACCATGTTAATTTGTATTAAAAATCTGAGTCAAAAGACGTAAAAATTGAAACAGACCACTACCTGATCATTTATCCACATTTTGTGGCAGATAAAATGAAATACCCCTATCTCTCTCGATGCGGATCAACAAACTGCCAAAATGTACTTGATCAGCCTAACCTACCTATAGTTGCCGGTATACGCGACTCCGACTGCGACCACCCATGCACCCACACATACAATCTTGAACGACAGATGACGTTGAACACGATAGCGAGCTAAAGTCGGAGCGCGCAACTATTGGTGCCGACTGAGTCGCTCTCTAAAATGCTGAAGTCGTCGCAACAACTAATAGTAGTTAGTAATCCAGGTTTTAATCCGGTTTGTCCCCGAAGCTACGGGGTGGCCGGATTCACCTCGCAACTCACCAGAAATCACCCTCACCCCCTCCGCTCCACTTTACTCTATTCGCGCATCCTTCCCCCTCACACCACCGCTCCTACTCTCCTCCACCACGTCTGCTCTTCATTCGCCCCCTTCCCCTCTGACCAGCCACCTCAAACTCAAGAGCGCCCTCAAACATGATCAACCTCCTCTCCAACGACATTCCATACAACGTACTCCGTTCACTCTTCGCCATCTATAGGGTTGCAAAGGGTTGGGAAACTTGCCAGGATTTTGGAAACTTCCATGGAAAGTTTCGGAATTTCAATGCGGGCTGGAAATTTTGGGATATTTTGCGGAATTTTCATATTTAACATATTAAATGGAAAATTATTTAATTTGGAGGAAAATTCATCAGTAATGTTGTCATAGCACTTCTTCAAAAACACTGAATGAATAGTTTTAGAACCATCTTTTTGCTTGCTTGAGCCTTTGATAAGAATATAAGTTAGCCAACGAGAGACCACAGCAAGTAGCATGTATGGCGTGGAGAGAATGTACACTGTAACAGTTCTGAATGAGTCACATGTATCTGATCCCACATTGTAATGTATAAGGTGTGGCAGTGCATCGCATAAAGTGAACAAATTCCACTGAAATTCTTTTCATGAGTGGACGCTGCCATCTATTGCTCCTCATTCACAAAGTTGAGTACATGTAAGAGTGCATCAGTTTGGTTGCGTAGATCAGATTTCGTTTTTGCCGGCGCGCTGGTTTGTTATTGTGTATGGGCAAAATCGGCAAGTATGGAGTCAAAATTTTAAATGAACAAAAATCACTGTTCTGACTTTACAGTTGTTACATGCTTGCCTTTCTCTTTGTGTAGATGACTAGGTAAATGATATGATGTGATCTATTTCTGAAAAGTAAATGAATCATTGTTTAATTTTGACAGCCCAAATGCTAAATGTATGGAAACATGCAAAGTGCGAAAGTTGCGCGACAATTCCCATATTGCCGGGAAAATTTCCCAAAAATTCCCAGGAAATTTTCCACCTGACAATTCCCTGGAATTTGCAACCCTAACATCTGAGTCCACCGTCTCTCGCCAAACCCAGCCTGCATCAACGCCACAGTCTTCTTCCTGTCGCATCAGCTTCACGATCCCACACATCGCTTCTCACCATTACTCTTCTTCAGTCCTCTCAGTGAATCGGCCCATCTCATTTCAAACTCAAACACCGACGTTTTACTCCCATATCACAATCAATGATAACAATTAGAGCCTACATAGTTATGATTGACAAATGATAATGATAATAAGAATACTTTCATAATAATGATCGTAATTAAGCTGATAATGAATGACAAAACAATAGTAATAACAGACACATTAAATTGCAATAAAACTCTTCTTCCTCTCATAATTCTCTTCTTCTTCTTCTTCCTTGCTTCTTTCTTTTCCCTTTCTCTTCACTTCTCTATCTGCTATTGTTTACTCTTCTCTTACTACCGCGCAGTTACAGCAGTTCTGAACTAATTGTATATATTGCATATATATTTCCATCTTCATTCTTCTTCTGTTGTTGTTGTTCTTGTTGTAACCTTGTACCTTGTGTAGAATTTACTTCCCGAACGTCCTCGAGGACATAACTGGAATTTATAATTGAGGGTAGCGACGAGAGTGGGTGGTTATTACGGTTTGGGGTAATTAACAATGTGGGTAGTTGTTTGGGTATCATTTTGAAGCCATGCTGCTGTGATATCGACGGTCGCGCTGGGGAAGATCATTCCAGAGCTTTCACATGCTTCAGGGAAGAAGGAGTTCAGCAACTGGTTTGATCAAGCGTTTGGAACACGTTCGTGTTCTTGTTGTTCTTGTTGTTCTTGTTGTTCTGTTGTTCTTGTTGTTCTGTTGTTCTTCTTGTCTTCTCATTGCATCACCCTCACAGATGGAAGTAAATGTTTGGCAACTGTGTTGAAGTGATAAAAAACAACACACAAAGTTTATAAGGTAATGTTCTTATGAAGCTAAGAAGTTGTCTCTCTCTATGTCTCTTGAAAGGTGTTTGCAAGGGTTCACACAAGACCAGCAGACTCTCATAAAACGCACTGTTGTGTATCTGTCCAGCAACTGTCGATTATGTGCCGAACACTTCACTGGATGACCAGTTCACAAACAAGCAGAAAAAAAGGCTCAATTGGAATCTGTTCCAACTCTCTTCAAGATACCCAATCCTCCCAAACCCAGCCTCAAACGACGTCCACATAGGAGGAAAGGCAAATTAGGTGATGGCGGCTCAGTTGGAACCGAACTGCAAAGAAGCAAAGAAAAGGGAGTGCTTTATGCTTTGTAATATGTCAGTGATTTAGGCGGTGCGCTGTGTATTTCCGAGGCAGTGAATATGGCTTGTATCAGTGCGCCATGGCCCAGCTAACACAATTGCTTGGGCTGCGACCTGCGTGCAGCAATGTTTTCAGCGATCGTGTTGAACATTGCCAAAATCCAAATCACCACACTTGTCCAATAAATCAGAGGCTTACGGGAGACTTCTTTGCAATAATTGTGTATATTTCACTGAGTCCTCAAATGCGAGAGACTCGGTAAAATAACAGAATTATTCCAAGAAAGACTGGCAGAATCAGATTAACCGGACTGACGGACCATTGTGGCCGAGTGTGGTATGTTCAATTACCATCTTGGCAACACGAACGCGAGAGGCGAGTATGCTACACTGGAAAGAAACGGACATGAGAAGTACCCCAAGCTGAGCGGACATGGGCGCGATAACTGCTGATACAACTGACGCTTGCGGTGTGTAAATGTCACCAATTCAATCGCCGACCATACTCAGTACAGCCTCAAAAGTAGTTCAGGTACATAGACAGATTTTGATCAAAATGTATGTTCAGTACATAGGACATTTATTGATCAAAATGTATGTTCAGTTAATCGGGTACGATGATGTTCATGAGTTTCAAGCAACCTTAAACACCAAATAAAGTATACCGGGTCACCTTACTTGCCAATGATATTCCAATTTCTGGTCTTTGGGATATGTTCAACGTTCAGCTTGCGAGCATCGCTTCCCCATCTTGCACTTCTGGTTCATACTCAAGTTCCAATTCCATGTCGTTGTCTTAAAATTAAGATCCAGTCAGACAGGGAAACTCTGACGCAGTCAGAATCATTGCTACTTGGATCCGATAACGGTCGAGATATTCCATAATAATGATATATATGACCTCGGAAGTGTTGTTGTAAACTGTTATTTTCATTGTATTTACATAAGTCAAGCTCGCGCACAGAAAGCCGGCATTCTCTGTGTGATGTCACATTATTGAAGGCATGTTTGCATATCGGGCGCGGAAAATAATGGGCAATCCGGACAAATTATAATAGAGAATCATCTCAAAACCTCAAACTTCATTAAGATATTAAAAGCCAGATTGATTCTAGGATGAAAGAAAAATTAAAAAATTGGGGTTATGTTTTTTTGGAAATTACAAATTTTTAATGCGTTTTTAGCTCACCTGAGGCCATAAGGCTCAAGTGCTATGCCGATCCGCTTTTGTCGCCCCTCCGTCGTTCGTGTCGTCGTGCTCGTGCGTCGTGCGTTCGTTCGTCGGGCGTCGTGCGTCGGCGTAAACTTACACATTTTCAGCTTCTTCTTCCAAATGCATGATTGGATTTTGCCCATAACTTGGCAAGGAAAAGACCCTTAGGGGTGGGGATTCCAGGTCCTCAACTGGTCGCCCTGGCCCCCCGGGCCGGGCAGGCCCTAAAGGCCAAAAGTAGTAGTTTTCAAACATCTCTCTTAGACTCGCAGAAATAGTGGTAAGTTAAGCCACTTTGTGTGGAAAATATCCCGTCTATATGTGCTGAATTAATGTTCCTCATTTGACAATGGCCCAGGGTGCGCGGTTGGCCCGCCAAGGGGGCGAAAGTTTGGGGTAGGGCCCTATAAGGAATAATTCACCATTCACGTGCATGATTATATACCAAACTTGCTGGATATGATCCTCAGGGGGAGGGAAAGAGGTCTGGCATTGGTACACCAGGCCCTGGGGCCGCGTGGGCAGGGCCATAAGGCGCCAAACTAGTAACTTACGTCCAACAAGCCCATTTGTAGACCAAACTTGAGTATATGTGTAACAGGAAACTCAAAGATGTTATATGAGGGTCAAAGGTCCATATGTAGGTCCAAAGTCAAATGCAAGTCAAGTTTCTTTCTTTGTTAGTATGGTCCCCTCTTCTCTAGATCCCAGAAATAGTTTAGTTAAGCCACTTTGTGTGTTAATACCTTAAAGTGGTGAATTAACTGTTACTCATGACGAATGCTCAAGTGCCGCGCGTTTGGCCCCCAAGGGCAAAAGTTGGGGGTAGGGCCCTGATTGTAATTCACCTTTACATCAATGATTTAACCAAACTGGTGGAATGATCCTCAGAGGGGGGGAAAGATGAGTCTGGAATGGTTACACCAGCCCCCCCCCCCCGGGGGGGGGGGGGCTATAGGGCAGGGCCGCATAAGGCCCAAACTAGGTACAATCTATATCAAGGCCCATGTTGTAACCAAACTTGGGCTGGTAGATCGTACAGGGACCTGCAATGTTATTTGGGGGTGCAAGGTCACATAAGTAGGTCAAAGGTCAAATGTTAAGATACAGGGTGTGCTTGTTTTTATAAAAACAGATGTTGAGAATTTAATTTAACTTGGCAAAAATCAGCTATATTGCAAGGGATCAAAGTTTTCACTGGTATTCTTGCTACGTTGGTGCCAGATATCAGGCTCCAAGCAGGCCAAACTATATGTTTTCTATGGGTACCATAGAGAAGTTTGCGGACTCAGGTGAGCCGTCGTGCCCCCCGGGCCTTGTATGTCATAGGACCTGAATCTGAATTTGATTTATTGTCCACAAGCAATATTATATCAGAATTTGTTTTACACCAAGGGTTGGCAGTTTCTTCCGCAGGCGGTTTTTTCCGCCGGTTTTTACCGGTTTTTTCCGCTTTTTCGGAAGAAACGGAAAAACATCTAAGTGTTTATTTTTTCAATATTCATTCAAGATTTTCATTTTACAGTGTATAAACTATCATAACTATAATAAATAACAAAATAGTACAGCTCTTTTGTTTTTTGTTCTCCCCTGGTTTGGTTATGAACTTCTAACCATAGTTTGTTGATTCCCTCCTATTCATGGTCACTTCTCCATGCAACTACACGTGCCTGTACTCAGTTGATTGTACTATAATGTAGCTCAGTTTATAGCATGGAGAAAAATAGTCAAATAATTATCCTTGTGTCGCAGGGAAAAAAATAAAATTTTCTTTTCGGGGGTTACTTTTCATGTTCCAGATACTGTTTTGTATAAAATAATATGGCAATTTATGGGGGCTCTTTTGCCATTTTGGGGGCAAAATCGCCCCGAGCCCCCGTGTATTTTTCCCCTGGTGTAAGCTGTTGTGCAAGACATAATGAATTGGTCACCTTTTTGTCAGAAGTTTTAAGAGAATTGCTTTGATGCCAACTATTATATCAGTGATACAGTTATGGTTGCGGCAGAAAGGCACTCTCAAAGTATACTGAATGAATTGAAGTGTGAATTTAGTATTTGGTGACTTTTTTATTTTTATTTGAAAGGTCTATGCCCAAAAGTCATAATCGCACCAAGAACAGATTCTGAATACCTTTCATTTTTTGTAAAACTTGATTAATGAAAAATCTTGGGGGGGGGGGACCCCCAAGATTTTTGACTAAATTTAACATTATAGCATCCAAAGGGTTAATAAGGTGTTAAGGTTAGCTGAATTATATCTCATCAGAAAGATCAGAGTCTGCTCTTTCTGATGAGGTTTAATTCAGATAATCTTAAAACTTTATTAACCCTTTAGATGCTATAATGTAAAATATAGTCCAAAGTCTCAGGGTCCCCCCCCCAAGATTTTTCATTAATTAATTTAAAAAACTAAAGACATTCAAAATATGTTATTGGTGTGATATGACCTTTGGGCATAAACCTTTCAAATAAACAAAAATCCCCAAAACTAAACTTGTGCTTTAGATATGAAAACAAGCTAAGTGGTTAACACATGCAAAGTGGATGCCAAAGATGTGTTCGTTGCTTTTAGGAAAATATAATTATACCATGATGCTGAATAATAAAACAATAGAGTTTAGGACATTTATGCAATACTTTACATGAAAAAGATCCATGCTAGCTGATGTACATACTAGTATACACTGCTTATGTGCCCTTTATTAGAGATCGTTTGGAAGGATAATTTTTTTATTTCAAAATATTAATTTCTTTGATTTAGATTAAGGCAAGTAGTTTTTTTTTGTGTCTTGTTGTTTGTTAAATATGTTGTTGCCAGTTATATTTGCTGTAATGTATACTAATTCTCCTAAAATTACTGCATTTCATATCATTTATTGGGCCCGGAAATATTGTTTGGAGGTTTTTTCCAGTTTTTTCCATTTTTTTTCCGGTAAAAACCGGAAAAAGGGGTTTCTTCCAGTTTCTTCCGCTGTCCCGGAAAAAACTAGTTTTTTCCGGAAGAAACCCAACCCTGTTTAGTGCTTTAAAAAAGTGAAAATCGTAAGTTGATCAGTTTCACTTGCCCATTTTCTCCCATAGACTTACTGTGTGTACACCTGTGCTATTTAAACTCGCCCCACGTTTTAATTGTTTATTCATGCATAACTTGCAATTGGCAGTGTAACTTTCCAAACTTTTTTATTCTAGGGTGTTTATTTGTCCATATGAACACTACTATGTAGTTCAGATATCAAAATTTGACATTTTTTAAAACTGAAGCTCCACAATGTTAGCCTATCACAGTATCACTTTAAGCTGTTTTTATAAAAGGATTAAGGAACTATCCCTGAATGAAGCAGATGTGCTGCAAACTCTGCACCCAAAGGATGAATAATGTATGTTGTTTAAAAGGGCCAAAAACATAGTCTGAGACTTTAACAAGCAATCACTGTACAATAAATATGTGACCCGTCACGCCAAAAGGAGCCACAAGTCGATTTTTGGGCCCAGTATTTTTTCTCCATATTCTTTTTTCCATATTCATATTTTTTGGTTATATATTGATGTTGGCATAAAAGTTAAGATATACCCGGAGAATTTACTTCAAACCAAGGAGCTTTTCACCGCTGTCACGAAAATCTACTTTCACGAGAAAACCGCTGTCGAAAGTGCAGGTCCGTTTAAAATGCGAAACCCGCGGATTCGCGCTGAAAATTCTCATAAAAACCGAGGTAAAAACTCCTAGAACAGTACGTTTGCCATTGCTCATTCATTCTTGAAATTTTGCATTTGCGAATTTATAGGTTGTGTAGAAAAGTTGCCATTTTTCAGTTTGAACGAAATTTGCGTAAGATTTTATGCTGTTTGGTGTTTACCAAAAATACATTGGCGGTCTTAACTATCTGCGTATATTCCGCATGGTGCAGTACCTTGCGAGGCGGGGTCACAGGTGACCATGGGATGCCAGACAATTGGGGGGTCTTAGGGTGAGAGATTTGACACAATAAATTTCCACAATTAGGCAAAAACTAGCAATGGCCTTGGAACGTCGAATGTTCATACTAATTTGCAAATGTTCAGGGATTAAATAAACTGAGATTCCTCAAGGACACAATAATTCTTATTTCTGCTATATCGCCTATTCAATGATGAATAACTGCCACCAGCAGTCCAGAGTACGCGCGAAAGAATTAGGGCCCCTATAATTAACAGCGACAGACTGACAGGGAACTCTCGCTTTGCATAGTTTATGATTCTCTCCTCTTTGACGCCCTACAAATTTAAGTGCCTATTCAACTAGATTAGCCAGCTTTATGCATCCGTAACAAAGAACAAAAGAACCTGTGAAAAGTTTTAATTGATTGTGCACATACTGGTGTATAGTGGGGATTACAAATTACAATGGATAATGAAAACGTGCATGTTTAACTCTAAACCTCCACCAGTGTTAAAATGCTCTGGTGACGAATACCTTCTCACGTGCATCGGCATTTGTACTTACTCTGTTGAAAAATATTGTGAATCTAATGTTGCAGCATTAAAATGTCAAAAAAAATCGGAAACTGCAAACAAAATCGAGAATATAATAACAAATCAAGTTCAGTAAGGATAGCTTGTCAGTTTGCACGTTCGATAAAAAAATGAATTCACAATCAATAATGATACGTCATCGTGACACAGCTCAGCAATGAGCAGCCATCTTGCGTTGCTAGGGGCGTGGCCTACCTGACTCGGATTTTCAGTGTGGGTTTTTTTCGCGAGCTCGAATGGAAGGCTCTCAGAAAAATGTAAATATTACCCCTTTCCCGTGAATATTTTGATCTGAAACTTTCACAGGATATTAAAGAGACTTTGAAGATTTGATTTCAATCAAAAAAATAATTTTGAGAAATTTGACCTGTTCCGACAATTTTGCTCATTTTCTCTAAACCATCCGTTGCGACTTGTGGCTCCTTTTGGCATGACAGGTCACATATAGGATAGCTGCCTTCTTTTTACCTAGCAAAGGTGGCCCTCTCTTTGAGATTTAGATCTGAAATCTGAGAGATTTGGACAGAACTCTAGTTTCTTAGCATCAGGATTACATATGAAAGTTAATTTCGCCAACGATTGAGATTATACAAGCAGGACTCAAAATTATGTTTTTCTCACGAGGGCTCTGTTGGCTAAATTTGGCTACAATTTACATTGTGTCTATGGGAATTTTCGGGAGCTCTTTCGACATTTTAGAGGGCTCTTTTTTGCATTACGGGGGCAAATCGCCCCAAGCCCCCGTGTATTTTACGCGCTGTATACAAGGTTTGTCTCGATCCCAGTGTTTTACTCGATTCCACACGTTCAGAGTCCTAGTCTGCAGTTAAGTAAAACCTTGTCATTCATTTTACATTGATGCTGAGCCTGAGTTCAAGTCCGATACACATTGGACTCAAGTCCAGACTCAAATACAACACTGCTTGGTCCCCAGCAGTGTTATGCTGTTTTAGATCTTCAGATGAATTGATTTTTCAAGGATACGGTAGAGGTTGTTGTGTTTGATGTACATGTAGTTGACAGCCCCGTGGATGATGATTGGCGACAATGACTCCTCCTCCTCTCTGTCCATCATCAGGGTCATGAACTTATCGATAGCTGACATGTCGACATCCCCACGGTAATTACGGGATATCAGGACCTGACAAATGAAAGGTTTGCACAGAGAATTAAACTTACAGAATATGTTGTATACATGTACCTCTTGCATACACATCTGACACTTATTTTTTCAGTGTTTTTTGTTGTTCTTTTTACCCTGAAACAAGGTGGTTCGCGAAAGAGTCTTGCCTGATTTCGCGATCAATAAAACATGCAATATGACTTTTGACCCCTTGTAACTTTTGTAGGTATCATATAAATGTGATCATTTGTTCCAATCCAAGTTTGAACAAAACTGATGCAAAAAAAAAAAAAATAGAGCGAAAGTTAAACAAAACCTTTAACATTTTTGTAACTCATATCATTTGACGTTCTGACCCCTAGATGACCTTTGACTTCATTATCCTCATCAACACACATATTAGTAATTACCCAAGCCCAAGGGTCATTTGTACCAAGTGTGAACACAATTGATGCAGATGTAAAGAAATGAGACAAGTTAAACAAAAACTTGATGGGAGAAATTGCCTGGATGATTTGGGTGTAATTCTGGGTTTAATTTAGGGGCCTAAATTATAATGTTGCTAACTTCAGCATGTGCGGCCCGGGTGTGCGATTTATTCCGTCAACGACAACGTATCTACTGACTGAAGAATCATGAGAATAAATCCACATGCTGAACCTAATAATGTATTTAGGCCCCTAACAGAGAATGTCGGTATAACAAATTTTCGGTATACCGAAACCGCTGAAAATATACCCTTAAAACCCGGTATATTGGCCCGTAGCGGGCAACTCGTGACTTCATCAAATGCACAACTCAATGCTGTAGGAACTACAGGCACAACATCGATGGCAATGTGTGGGATTGAAGTCAATTATTGACTGACGGTAGGACAGTTAAAACGATGTATAAGTTAAATATTTTTGATGTGAACGTACCTCTATCATTGGTAACAAATATCAACAACAATGAACTGTTTGACTCACTAAATACGGATTATAACGTCTTTATAAAAGAAATTTCCCTCCGCATGTCAGCCTCACGCACGAAAGAAAAACATGAGATCACAACGTTTCGCAGTCGGCTATTATTATTTCCACCTTTTGGACATAGATCTATGCCCTCAACGGTAAATGACAGAAAAGGACAAAGGCCGCAAATCTCTCCGTGGCGCGCTAGAGTCGACAATTGAATTGCGACTTTTGATGCAACATGTCTGTACATGTGAAAACGGGCCGCAATCAGCAAATTCTGCGTGAATAATCAAAGAAATATCTCTTTCGGAGGCAATTTATTGTGGAAGGAAAGTTATGAATTGTAAATGGATGTTGTTATTTTGTTGATATATGGAAGGAAATATCGGAGAAAAACAGGATATTGGAAAAAGTCGATATAGCAATATTTTTTCAATGGCAATAGACCTACTACCAGGAATAGACCACAAAATAAAACATCATTAAAAAACGATCTACCAAAATACCGACATACTTTATTTAGCTCCTAAAACCTAGACCGAAGGCTTCGACCTCTGTATGGCGTCCGTGGTCGTTTTTCAATTTCAGTACTTTTCAGACGATCTTGACAGATATTTTACATGTATCTACGGTGATACGCTGCCTACACAGGCCGAAGTTCCCAATAGTTGTTACACACTGGCGTTTCTAGCTCAGACTCCACGGAATCGGTTGAGTCCCGAACAGACGGAAAATATCCGATTTTACACCATACCTGACACTTACGAGAGTGAAAAATCACTCCTACATGTACTACCCACCTCGGTCATGCCAATCCGGATTCCATCCTTATTTCGTCGTAAAAATGGTGAAAACCGCGAAAAAATCTTCAAGAAAGTGTTCCTCCAGTCTCGTACGCGAT
>JZLH01S0019907.1:0-16593 GCA_001188425.1 Eucidaris tribuloides | reverse complement strand
CGCTCCGCTCGTCTTGCTACCGTGCACAGTAACCGTGATTCGCATTTTGAGCAAAATTGAAACTCACAGAAAGAACAACATTCTGGTAACATGTCGTTATTAGTTTTTTTCTCATAAAACAACAAATTCATGACGTATGGATCTCAGACTTTCAACACACCGTTTGTAAGTACTAAACTACCGTTCGGTATTGATAATGAAGGGAAGTAATGGACTTGCAAATCAATAACCCAATCTTTAAACAAATTGACAGTGGGTGATTTCAAGTTTTGGGTTAGTGTTAAACGTCACGAGCCGTTAAACCGAGCTCCAACACTGCGACTCGGATTAATGGCCACTATCGATTCTATAGTATAATCGGTGGCTGAATTAACACGAGCGTGACCTGCCTTGTTCGACGAACATGAAAACCGCGGAAAACCTGAAGAAATGTTGTAATTTCTAAACAATTGTACTACAAGTATAATGTTGTTGGAAAGTCATGTACTTTCCTCTTAATTTCATGTATTTGATGTGTTAGTTCTTTCACAATCTAAAATATTGTAATTTTTCTTGCCGCTTACTGCGCGCTATCGCGCTGCCATACACATTACACGTACAGCTGTGCGACCCAGCTAAGTAAGCAGCCGAGACAGAAACAACACTAACAGTAACAATGAACTTGAAATGGTGATTTTCTTAATCCCTAGGGTCTAGTGTTATTGAATGGGACAAACGCATGTAAATCGCTAACACCAGCAACCCAGCTCGGTTCAGCAGACGATTTTAAACTCTATCTACAACACCAACTTCCGGAAGTGCGTCATAATTTCGGGGTCAACTCGCTAACACGATCGATTTCAAGTTTCGGATTAACGCTTGTGTTATTGTTAAGATAACACTAACACAAACACTAATCCAAAACTTGAAATCACCCAGTGTGCCCTAGCACTAGCAGGCATGCATGGCAGGGCTGTTATCAATATCAAACAATGTTGCTTTCTGTAGACCCTCTTGTAACTATGGTGCCGATTGCATATACGTGATGTAGATGGTATAAGGATGAAAAATCAACAAAAATAATAGAGTATAAATGTTCAACTCGTATCCTCAAACCAACATGGGAGATACACAAACACAGCAGGAACTCCGGCTGCAAAAGAAAACACAACTTGTCGAGAAGTCTGGTAGTGCTCTGATTTATTATTGATCATTTAGGGCTGCTTGGCCCTCACAAACACATAACTGTATACATGTAATTAAAACGAACATAGATATTCACATATTAAAATAAAGATAGATAGGCAAAGGAGGGACAAACTAAAATAAAAGAACATAATTCATAAAATAACCAATAAGAAAGGTACATGTAAGATGAAGATGGTAAAGAACCTGGGGGTGATTATGCAATAATAAATGTAGAACAGCAGACTCTGGGGCCGGTTGCATGAAACTGTCACATCTCCAGTGCTATATTTGTCACTGATGTCTGGAGTTATGACGGAAGACAATTTGCGTTTCACGAAACCATGACATCTCTAACTACAATTGTTATCGATAGTATCGTGTTTGTGAATTAGTCTTTGTCACAGAAACCCTGTTCATTTGAAATTTGCTATATGTTATTTAACCGTAAAATGTAAAATATGGGAAAGTATTTGTTTGAAATGATATTTGTCACTTCTATTTAATCAGGCTTAAATTTACATCAATGAAATTTAAGACTTATTCATTCTAATTAAAAAAAAAACACAAAGAAAACACCTGCTAAATAGAGTAATGTTCGAACAAAGATACCGTAAGATTTTTGTCACTGTACCAGTCTCTGTATTGGTAGATTTTATTTAAGACATTATACATGTATGTCAATATGTATTTTATATGGTAATTGGAACATTTTATTTTAAGGTTTTGTCAGTAAAAAATAAATTCAAAGATTTTTTGGCCATTTAAATGAGTGATAATTCACAACAAACGCCTGTCCAGCAATATTTACAGGAGGCTTGTTAATTTTAAATAAATCAGATTCTGTGCATTCGGCAGTTTGATAATTAGCAATTTATATTACGTTATCTTTGAATATGGAAACTTCAGCATTTACTTTTGCCAGTTTTCATGAAGTTTTGTGACCATCAACATATCTATACTTTAGAAAAACATAAGGAATGTTATTATGATTATTGTCATAATAAGCTGGCGATAACTTCACACATTTAGTGTGGACGTTGGTGTCGCTTGACTTATGATGGCCCCGAGTCGTCATAACTTTTGTCACTGGACTTCACTTGTCCATAAAGTTACGATGTCAGGGTTTCGTGAAACGAATTATGACTTAACCCTGGAGTTGTCTGCGAAGATAGGATGTCAGGCTTTCGTGCAACCGGCCCCAGGTGTGGAGGTGAAATGCATGGTCACACCTGATGAATATGGAAATCATGGAGTAGAGGTGACAGGTGACATGACAGAAGGAATGAGACGATTGATGGTAACCAAAATAGCTGACAAACAAAATTCCAAACTAACATACATGTAACTGAATATCAACCTGAATTAAAGGGAACTAATAGAAACATAAAATGCAAGTAACAAAATGACAACCCTACAATAGCATTTTTGGTGGGCAGTGTGTGTTGACAAAGTTGTTATGTTTGTTGACAATATTACTAAATGCACTGCTGGTTTTAATACCACAAGTTTGATAGCTGAACAGCATGGAGGCATCTCTCCCCACCTCCATGTTTACAGGCAGGAGCACTCGTGTGAATTCTAGGTCCCTCCCACTGCAGTACATGCATTTCCCCATGGCATTAGGTTTTCATAATCGATGGTATTTTGGGCCATATCGTGCCTCTGGCAATATGAAATCATCACGAGATCATAAGCATGTATTCAATATTTTTTCAACATCAAGTAATTTCGATATCAAAATATTGCCCAGCACCAGCACTACTGTGAATAGACAGTAATAACCATCTCATCTCTTCTGACTTCTGGGAAATGATTTCAAACTTCCCCATACCATCCCTGGCTGGTGGTGAAGGGGGGGGGGGGGGTTACCATGATGCACAATCTTGGCAGTTTTTTTTTTTTTTTTTGTACAGTAAAGCAAATGTACCTGTCCAAATCTTAACACAACTCTATATCTAAAAAAAAAAAATGTACCTGCCAGCCAGTCGGGTGACTCGGATCACTTTCTGTTTTTACCCACCCGCCGCCGAATCAGTCACCATGGCGGCCAGACGGGTGCTAATGTCCAGCCCTGTATATGAGTGAAAAACGTCTACATATATATCTATGATAGTGTTAGTTTAAAATAGTTTGGTATTAAATTCCCTTATTAAAAAGAATCAATTTTCTCATCTGATCCCTGTAATGTTATGATACAAGTACCAAATGGTACTGGAATGGGCAGAAATGAAGATCAGTTTGTATCTTTCTCAATGTCATGCGATCAATGCCACTCGTACCATAACTGTGTGGAATTGCCCATTTGATAAATGCACTATATTTTGAAACTCAAAATCGGTTCTTTTTTATCTCCTTGTTTTTAATGATCGATACATGTACATTTGTAGTACCATACTTTGTGAAAGACTGATGAAAAGTTTGTCTGGCCGACTAAAGTTATACTTCGGCTTCACTCGCTCGTGCTGAATCTTTAACCACTCTGATAAAATGTTTGGTTGCTTCATGTCCTGTACATCATGTGTACATGTATCTTTATCATTTGTATATTTGTATACATGTTTTTAATGAATTGTGGAAAATAAATTTGAATCTTGAATCTTGAATATTGGAATGCCACTGCCTCACATTATACTTTATATGTAGGCCTTAACAAAATAGTATGGCTGTATAGTTTACAGTATGTCGCACATAACTAATTCAAGCCCCATAGGGAATAATGTTAAAAGCATCAACTTCAAAAATTAGTTAAAAATCAGAGATTAATTAGGGAATGTTGGAAGTTACATTCTATGGTTGAACAATTATTCCTCAATTGAATTATCTCCAGGAAATACAGTGTTGACCAGCATTTTCTTAAGGGAATTCCCCTTAAACAAAAATTCTTAGCATTTTTTAGGCAATTTGCGCATGTGTGTTTGAATTTCAAAGTTATATTCATGGGCACGTTATATAGTTCCTAAATCAATTAATTTCTTCCACGGTAACAACAATGAAGATCCGCTCAACCTTTATCAGAAAATTTAATTTAATACTTAAAGACACTATATAACAGTGTGGAAGCCTTATTTAAAAAATTGTCAAACCTTGCTTTCTGACACATCTGGTAGTGTTTGGATGGACAAATAAAAACCTTAGAACACAAAAGTTTGGTACAGTTTATGCTGTCACTCAGTAGCAATATTGGCAAATTCAAATTGCAGCATTTAATTTCCTATCGCAGTGATACGGAAAATTCTGCAACACAGCAGTCTATGCGAGGAAAGCTGGAAATGGGTCCTCATGATTTTACTTTTTTAAAAGGCACTGGTTGAACTGATCGTTTTTAATCTGCAATTTTTTCAGGGCTTCATTTTTAGAGCATGTCAGAGACAGTGGTAGCATGGGGAATCATAGAGCTCAGATTTTTTTAACTAGAAACACTGTTAAACAGTGGCTTTAATCAAATCCACCCCTTGGCAGCCCCCATTCAAATTAACATTTCTTGTTCTTTGGGTTGAGTTGAATGCACATTTGTGGATTTCCAGAGTAATTTGGCATGTGTGACCTATAGTGTAGTCAGAAATAGAGTATATTTCTACATGTACGTATATGAAGGTACTCTAGTCAGAAAATATGAAGAGCGTCCTCTCGAGACAGACACTATATAATGCTGGGT
Source organism: Eucidaris tribuloides (assembly GCA_001188425.1). Lineage (NCBI taxonomy): Eukaryota > Metazoa > Echinodermata > Echinoidea > Cidaroida > Cidaridae > Eucidaris > Eucidaris tribuloides. The sequence goes on along the minus strand of JZLH01S0019907.1, from coordinate 11,771 downwards.
TTGTTGGGGGAAATTTGAGAGTCTCTGGTGGTGATATGAACTTAAATACATGTATGAAACGTCAACCAATAACCTCTCACTGACATCCTACCACAGAACGTACACTAAATGGCTATTGTTTTTCTTTTGCATTTTTCAAAGTCTAGGCAATCACTGACCCCCAGATTTCACAGACATGCCCTTCATCAATAGCCTAATAGGGGCCGGGCATGGGTTATATTTTCCTCATCTGCAGGGATGTTTGCAAATGAGATCCACTGCCTTTAACCTGTTGGAGACTAAGTATGAGATATCTTGTGCTGGGGTCTATAGAGAATGAATGGTATATAGCAAAATCAAATCATCCCAGTGGGTTAACAGTAGTACCCCATTATGAAGAGATACTTTACATGCGCCAAGGTTCAGTTTAATCTGTATTGGTATGTAGTTTAAACTCCTTCATTGTCCATGCCCTGGGGCCCGATTCACGACACTGGACCAACTACAATTACTATGGCAACAGGGATCATTAGCTGTAGCGGCCATATTTAGGTTTGGGTGTGAATCTCGAAACTCCAGTTAGGATCATTAGCTCTAAGTCGAGCTCTAAATGTTAGGTCGTCCGTGAAGCGTCTCTAACTATTGTTCTCTGCCACGGTTGCCTGACAATAACGCAGAATGCGCATGGGCATAGCAGGCTTTTATGGAAAGCTGTCTTTAATATGCACCTATCGCCGGAGCAATGTCGAATCACCACAATAGAACAATAGGCAGTCATGAACACAATATCAGCACACGTCGTGTCCCATACTTTACAATTTTAATATATTCGCAAATCACCGTTATCTTCCGTTTCAGACATTATGTACTAATATTCACATAAATCCATGAATGATACATTTCTCCCAGTATAAATCAATGATTTCATTTGTAAAGTACTGTTTATAGGTTACATGTAATTACGTGTTATTATTTTATATGGATCAGTGCATAAAGCACATTTAAAAATGAAATCAAAGTCAATGATGTATGAAGCAAAGACTAACAAAATCGGGGTTCCACTGCTATTACTCAAGCGGGGGAAACGGCATTATAAATAATTTCAAATATCTGTACTTTTCTGAATTTTGATCACTAAAATAGAATAGGGTCAACGATAGTACTTTAGAGAAACCGTACATATGGCATGTTATATTATCTACTGTTCTAAAAGAGATTAAGGCATTAATTATCGACGACCGTGCTTGGTCAAGTCTAGATTATAATCGATTAAGATGGATTACAACTTAGAGCTGGAGTTGGAGTTAGAGTCGGTTTCGAGGAAGGTCCGGCCTAAGTTCAATCACAACTCTAACCTGTTAGGATGGTCCTAGGTCGGTTTCGTGAATCTGCCCCCTGCTCACAATACAGTGCTGTACTGAGGTGAGGTCTTTAGTAGATGATCCCCAACTACATGTACATGTATGTAACTCCTTTTCTCTAAAACTACGTTATTGTGAACTTCATTGGGTTACAACTTAGCAACATCCAATTCTAGTGACTAAGGAAATAAACTTCATTTTGATTAGGTTAAATCTCTCCTAACACTTTAATTATTGAAATCCTGACCTGAAAGGGCAGCAACATGATTGTAAATTAAGAACCAAATGAGTTGAAACATATAGCAATACTGGGAATAGTGCTGGGTGATATTGTGATAATATCAGAATTAGACGATGTTGAAAAAATATTGAATACACGATAATGATTTCATGATTATTTCAAAATATCGCCGGAGGCACGATATGGCCCAAACTATCGTCGATTACGAAACCTAATGGTTAATGCATGCACTGCATTTGGGGGGGGGGTGGGTGACCAAGAAATCCCCACAGCTCTATGAACACTCTGCACACAAGTACTTCGGCCTGTAGTAGGTAGAAACGGGGAGGTGGGAATACTTGAGAGACCTCAATACTATTCAGCTATCAAACTTGTGTTATCAAAAGCAGTAGTGCGTTTAGTGTAATTGCATGTATACAAATAACTGTCAATATGCCCACCAAAAATGATACAGTGTACATGTATTTATAAACAGTCGGCACCATGATTCTTAATCTAGTTACAAGCGGGTCTACAGAAAGCAACATTGTTTTGACCATATTTTGATAACAGCCCTACAGGATGAACTGTCAATTTAAGCCTAAAATAGATTTACCTTATTCATCACAAATCTGTTTTTCAACTTAGGTGATAAATCGTGTTATCAACGATGTTTTTTCCATGATAATCGAGAGTGGTTTAGATCAGATGTGGTCAGCGCTAACTGGGAAGAGTGTATTTAGGCAGGTCTGCAGGATTGTCCTGAATTTATTTACTTGATGAGAAACACACATTGATTTACCAGTCTTGAAGTACATGTAATCTCTGATAGACATTGATCCTGTACTAGAAAGCTTCAGGTACACAACAAATTTCACTGTCACAGCATTTTCTGATTTCTTGTACAACAAAGAGGAAATGTATGACTATGAAATTTTGCCAGCAAAAACTTAAATAGTATACATGTACTTGAAGTTGATTCAACAAGCATTGTGTAATAAATTGAGGACTACTTCCAATCTTGCCATTTCACTTTCATGTAACACACAGAGACTCCAACTCTCCCGTTTTCGGCGGGAGATCTCCCGCTTTCGAGTCCATTTTCACAAAATCTCCCGCCCTCCCGCTTGAGTTTTAATTTCTCCCGCCCTAGTTGTGTTTCTCCTTTTTTCTCCCGCTCAACCACCTTTTTGAAAAGAAATGAATCTGAATCAGTGGATTTAACCTCATTTAGTGTTGTCGTATGTTAAATAATAAGCCTAAGACAGCAACAGGGAACTTCTAAAACCCTAAAAATGGCCTCCGGCCGCAAGGAAATTCTTGCTTTGCACTAGTGATGTGGGCTACGTGCACATTAAGTGTCTCCCGTTTGCTTGGGGGTCTCGGCGGGAGAATCTCCCGCTCAAGAGGTGTTTGGGGTTGGAGTCTCTGAACACATGGCAACACTGCAAATCATTAATATGGTGCATTTGTTCAAGCCACTGATCATTTGTGAAATTGCATCGTACAGTTTGTCTGTAAAGTTTGAGATAATATGTAGCACAATGTTATATGTGACCCTTCACCATGATACCGTGATTAAAGTGGCACCACCCAAAGGTAAGGAAAGTACAGAAATTCGGAATTATGATATAAAGTATGAAAGTGAAGTGTCCTCAAAAATCAAAAGTTTTATGGCCTTCATATGTTGCAAAAATTTGAAAAAAATAATTTATTTTTCACCCACGGTATTTTCTGTCTGTGTTTGTTTCATTAGATGTGCCACTTTATCAGGGTATCGTGGAAACAGGTCATATATTGAGACTGCATGGCACAGTGGCACTCTATAGGAATTAGAAGTCAAAATACAAATACACGTATTACATATTATTATTCTGAGATCAGTAAGACCAATTCCAGGAAAATGTAAAGTCAAGATTTGATACAGGGTAAATTAGGTTTAAACATAATGATTTGCCTATTTCCAAAACCAGTTAACCTACCCAGCCTAAAAACTATTTTTGGAGCTCTTTTTAAGGGAAAAAATATTTTTATTTGAAATTCATGAAATGTGTGTAAAGGTGCTGATATGCTAGTGTTCATACGAAAATATTATTTTTTTCTTTTGGATAACACTGGAATTTCTAAACTCTGTTAGTGTTATACCAATATTTAAACAATTAATTTCTGCAACAAATGGTTAGCTGAAACTAACATTTTAAACAGTTTTGATTCTTAACAATCGGTTTAGTAGTCAGTAAGCTTATACCTGTTTGATACAGCTCTACAGTGCATCTCAAAAAACTTTACACTTACACTTACACTTACAATTTTTTGAAAATGTTCATATATATGGAAAGCTGAAAGTCTCTTTTTTCATATGACATTAAGACGTGTGAAATTGTTTTATGCTTGAGTGAGCACTGTCCACTTTTGTAAGGACATGAAAATTAGGTTGCACAGGAATTGACAATCCATTTTAACAAAAGATAAGCTCAAAGAGAGCTTAAATATCTTTTGTTACTATGAATAGCAATTCCTCTGCACCTTATTTTCATGTCATAAAAGTGGGCAGAGCTCACCCACGTACAAAACAATTTCAGACTTTTTAGTGTCATATGAAAGGAGAGACTTTAAGCTTTCAATACCTGTATATTTTAAAAAAAAAATCAAAATCATTTATTATTTGGGGGCCATTTCACAAGTGTAAAGTTTTTTCTGAGATGCACTTTAGTTATTACTGACATACAGAACTTTACAGAGTGACACATCAAAAAACATATAATCTTTGATTGATTCAGGGACCTAGTCATACTAAATCTGGTGTTTGTCTCTCCTGTTGTTTATTTGAAAGTTGTCCTACATGTACTATGCACATAATATCTTTGCATACATGTATAAAGTTTATGAATTACTCTGTCATAATAAAAAATTCCTACCCCCCCCCAACAAAACACTTAAAAATAACTCCTTTCTCCAACATGCACTTTGCCCATCCTTGATGAAATATTTACCTCAACGTGTCCATGGTCAGGATTTAAATGTTTTTGTTTGATAACTTTGATTTGTTGCCCGAGGATGTGACCATCATGCATTGTGATTCTCTTGTATTTCTTATTTCACAGAATACTGTACCACCCACCAATCTCAGATGTTTTCAGGAGTTTCTGAGCGTGAAAAGATGTGTCCAAGCTGAAATGGCATCCTCTACAAAACTTTGCCTGAATAATTCTGAAGGTTTTCTATTGTCATCGATTCAAATGAGATACACTGTGTAGCCCATTGTAAGACTGCTGGGGATTTAAATCTGTCAACATCATTATCTTCTGTATCACTGCAGTGAGACAAGTTTGGAAGATTGTAATTATGGACGTTGTCGTTGTTGCGTGAAGTTACATGTCAAGCACTGGTGGTTCAAACTAATAACAGCATACCAGCATACCTAATGATAATTATCATAGTTCGTGGCACTCAACCAAATGTTTGTGGCTGTACTCAACGTGCGTGCATCATAACCAGCAAATCATCAGACTGTATGGAAAAGAGCGATCACTTTAGCACAGAGTATATGTATGCAGGATGCCTTTTACCAGTAACTTGAACAACTCTTCAGAAGTTCAGTACATCCCATAAAAAGCATCAGGATCTCCATGAACTTTACTCAGTAGAACCGGAAGGCTCACAACTAGTTCAGGTCACCTGTATTTTGATGGTGGTTTTTCAGGGCTGCCTGTTTCCACGGATGAAATTTCACCTCATGTGACCTAGAGGGGCCTATTAAAATATCAACAATAACTGACTTGTACTCATGTACTGTGTGTGTGTGTCTGTGTGCCTTTGTGTTTATGAATAGGTGTGTGTGTGTGTGTTGCTATTCGGACTCTGATCTATGAACGTGCCTGGCGGCCCGTTTGGCAGCGGTGACGGTGGTGGCACAGCAAACTTTAGATGCCGACACTGCGGACGCGACGTTGACATGGCTCTGCAAGACATGGAAGGCGTGATCCTCAACAACGGGGTGGTGCCGTCATCGAGACACAAACGCTTTCGGATGGACGAGGATCAGGAGAATGAATACTCACAGGTCCAGCAGATGCTGTCATCACGGGGTGAGTTATTAAATTGCCGTATGACTTGCTAGAGTTCCTCTCAGTTCATTTGGTCTTTTGTAAGTAACTCAAACAGCTGTTTTGTTGTTGTTTTGTAGTTTTGTGTGGGGTTTATAGGATTAAAGGTGCTTGGTGCTTGCATTGGAGCTAAATGCCTGTGGGCAACAGTGATTTGATTCACTTTTTTAGTTCCTGTCATTTTGTATGTTTTTATATGATGTGACGAATAAAATAATAATAATAATAATAGTAACATTTTGAGCATTTGTTAATCATGCCATGTTGATCAATTATGGGAGTCAAATTTGAACACCTATAACTGTTTACTCCTGCATGTTGGAGAAAAGCGTTGTGTACCAAAGTTGTAAGTATCCCCTTTCTAACAATTAACCTTTTTATACTCTTGTGAATATTTCTGCAGTTCTAATGAATTTTGTGAAGTTATTTATTTTAAATCAATTCATATGAGAACTGAAATTTTACATGTTTTTCACATTTCACAAAACTTTGTGATAAAACCTCCAATTTGTAGGAAAATATCCACTGTAACCCTAACAGGTTTGTATGCGTAATTTAGAGAGAGCTATTGTTTTACTATATAAAAGTGTATTAACACATTAATGACATTACTGTCAAATTCTTATTCTTTTAAGTTTAACATTGAACAATTATCAAAAGGAAGAAATTAAGAAAAAACAAACAAAGTAATATGGACTTTGACTCAATTTGCCTAAATGCAGGAAGTTATTTTTTTTGGCAAAACTTAGAACAGGAATTGAGTAGTCTATTCCACAGAGGTGCAGAATGATGACACAGTGAACTCTGATCAGTTTGTACATGTAGGTCAACTGTGGAAAACAACAAACCCACACAAATACGAACAGCCTTGAAGCTACACAGCTATGACTAGCTTTACAAAGTATGGTATGAATAGAGAAGTCACACATGCAAGGCCTTTTAAACTGTGTTAACAAAATTGTCCTTTAATTTGTATAGTGGTGTATTAACCCTTCAGTACCGTAAGGTAGTGAATTCATGTATGTGTATACATGTACATCAACACATACATGTATTTGTTGTGTGTGTATGTAGTGTTTATGCCCCCCCCCCACACACACACACTTACACACACACACACACACTTACACACACACACACACACACACACACACACACACACACACACACACACACACACATACCCCAAAGTAAAACACCAAGTTATACTGCTTTCCTTACAGTTTTATTGGTCAAAATTTATCTTGAAGTCCTGAATCACTGATCACTGACAATACTACAATATTAACTACTGAAATATAAATGTTTGAAGCCTTCATGAAGTTCATGGATTGTTCAACTCTTTGCCTTTGATTAGCAGTTTGTGTAGTTTGTCTAATTGTACATGTACACTGTAGTTAGGGCTAAAAAAAATTGTTATGTTGCCCTCCATTGACTGACCGTAAAATGTGAAAAATCGGGGTTACAATTTTTTTTTTAAACAGACCCAAAATGTACAAACTCACCATTTTCAGGAGAAAATGTCAGATTTGAGCGGAAAATTTACCAAAATTCCTATTCAATGACTGAAAACAGCACTTTTATATGCATTTTGCCCATTTAAAAGACCCATAAAAAATATTGCGGAACTCAACTCTCGCACAGTATCGTCCTACATATATTGTATACGCTGAATATTTCGCGGTGGTTTTATTTTCGCGAATTTCGCGACTTACTGAACGCGAAAATTTTCACTTACTGACATTTCTGTACAAAGTGAATGCAGATACAATAAAATCGCGAAAATATACCCTCGCGAATTCCCCGTTTTGAAGCATAATCGCGAAAATATATGGACGCGTAATATATGGTGTATACAGTACTTGCACAATACATTATGTACATGTGTATTGGTTACATCAGGGTTTTGCTGTGGTAAAGAAAAATAATAGATTTTTTTTAAAAAATCGATCGACCGACCCAATTTTTAAAATTTCCCACTTGAGGGCAACATAACAATTTTATTTTTTAGGCCTTAGATAAGAATAACTTGTCATATAAGTACTATGAAGGGAATGAAGATTTTGACAACCAGTAAGTCAAGTTTTCTAAATCTATTCCACATATACATGTATAATTCGTCGTGTTGCTGGCAGAAGGGCCTTGATGTGAGCAGCATACATGTATGTTCCCAGCAGAAGGGACGTACTGGTAATTTTTTTGTTTTCTAATTTTAGAAAGATTTCCATATTTGAATTGGCACTTACAGTAACAGACTTACAGAAGGATAAAAAAAAATCACACTACCTTGATTTCATGTGAAAAAAGCTTACCAGTATATGGTTTTCAAGTTACATAGTATGTTGTAAAGGCAATTTAGTGTTTAAGGCCCTTCTGACGGGAACATATGCCAGGGCTCTTTTGCCGGCTATACAATGAATTATTTTCCTGATTTCCTTGGCAACACATCCTGAGTCAAAGGTTGATACTGCTGTGAAGGAAACCTAGTCCAATCAAAAATTTGATCTTTTGCACCTAAAAAAAATATGGAACACATGATACCAGTAAAAATCAATTAAAATATTTCAGTCCTGTCATAAAACACAAAGATGTGCAAATTGTGCATGTACGTGTACAATGTAATTGTAAAATCCCTTGAGATGATCTCGCTGCAGAGCAAATTTTGACTTTGAAGACTGGATGGAATGATGTCACCAACAAAAAAATTTATATCACACTGTACATATTTTTATTATTACTACTACTACTACTACTACTACTATTAGTAGTTATTAATAGTAGTAGTAGTAGTAGTAGTAGTAGTAGTAGTAGTACATGTAGTATTGCTGTTCTTTTTCTCCTCCTCCTTCTTCTCCTCCTTCCCTTCTTCTCCTTCTTCTTCTCCTTCTTCCCTCCTTCTTCTTCTTCTTCTTCTTCTTCTTCTTCTTCTTCTTCTTCTTCTTCTTCTTATTATATATTTTTTGATTTATTACAGCAGTTACATGTACACATTGAAATAATTGTCTCCTTTTAAAGTTGTAAAGAATATAAAAAGTGATGATGTCTGGGAATCAAAACATGAAATATTATGTTTGCAGATACATTTAAATTTTATGTAATTTTCTTTTAAGCTTTTCCAAAGTTGCTGAAACTATTGTAGCAATGTGGACATTGTGGACACTGTTATTACATGCACCATATACTGAGAAATCATTGTATTTTGATAAAAACTGATTTATCTTATTTCAGGTCGGAATTTTGTGCCGATCAGAGCGACACCGACAACATTCCACACAGAAGATGTCAAGCAGAAGAGTGAGACGATCTACATTCCACTCCCTGATGACATTCTGGTCAATGTCCGGACGGCAGAGCAGATCAGCTATGAGGCAGGGACCTACTTCATTGGTGACCACAGAGGGAGCTATTTACAAAACAGTCAAGGTAATCAGTGTAGGAAATACGCAGGGGCTGAGGGCGATTTAGCCCCCCAAATTAGCAAAATAGCCCCGTAAAATCACAAAACTGCCCTCAATTTTCCTCATGGGGTTCAATGTATAAATTCACTATGTCAGGCTTGAAAGTAGCCCTGAAAAATAAAATTTTACTTTCTGCCCTCTAGGTAACTAACAGAGGTGTCGATCCTGTGGGGGCAGGGGTGGGCGATGGCCCCCCCAATGAAAATTTGGGGGGGCAAACATATCAATTTGCCCCCCCCCCCAATAATTTTGACTAGTTGAAAAATTCATAATATGAAATACAAGGATATGTTTAAAAAACATTGGAAAGCACTATAAAACCATTAAACTTAGCACAAAAATACCATCATATATAAGAAATCGTCAAATTTTCGGTGTGCAAAATTTTGTATTGCAATGTGGCCGAAAATTTTTGACATTTTTCTACTTTTGCCCCCCCAATCCGAAACACGGATCGACGCCCCTGGTAACCAACTAACCCTGGGGTCGCTTCGGGGTGGGGTAGGTGCATGTCCGCTCCAGGTTCACTTTGGGTTCTCATTTTTGTGTGATTCGCTTCTGGGGGGTGAACATTTTTACTCTTGTTTTTTTTTTCTTTAAGAGAGTAAGTATGATATTGCAGATTGTACACATGACTTTTTATTCTTCTTTTCTCTTTCTTTTTCTTCCTTCTCTAAAGCAGCACTTTCACAGTGTGCCATATATTGGTCATTCATATTCAGGCACGGGGGACTGGTCAAAAATCAATTTTATAAAATCTGTCAACATTGTTTTTGTCCAAGTTAGTGTGAATTGTGCTGTACAATGATATTGGCTGGAGCATAACAAAGCAACGAGTAATGCAGGCGCACTCAAAACTATAAATGACCTAGTCTGAATTCCAGACTCCGCCTCTGCAAAGCAGAGGCCGGCCGGCGACGGCGGCCGCTCTGAACGTATTTGGTTTTTGGAGCTTTTAACTTGTCATATTGTTTCAGTTCTAGATTTCGGAAAGAATCTGGATAAGTCTGCCTAGCTGCACGCGAGGTCTATGGGTTTTGCCGCTTCGCCAAATTCGCAACCAATTGTGGCATTGCTTACCACACTAAGAAAATTGTTGATGATGCGCACTAGCGTAAAAACATTAATTACCTCGACCAGTTGCGCAGCTTGACGATCATAAGCATTGTCAAACACCACACCGAGAGGGCTGCTTGATCATTACCAGATGTTCGTTCGTTTAGTTTCTCTCACACGTTCGGCCAACTTCGGTCTTTTCCGGTGCGAAGTTGCCAGTTTTAGCAGTGTATATACAAATGTGTTTCATATGGGAAGTAAATTGTGATTGATACAATAATAATGCCCTTTAAAAAAAACCGAAAGATTTTCGATTTAATATTAATTTTTATTTGGTTATTTCATTTGTTGTGTGTTTGTGTGGTGTGTGTGGTGTGTGTGATGTGTGTGTGTGTGTAGTGTTGTGGTGTGTGCTGTGTGTGTGTGTGTGTGTGTTGGTGTTGTGTGTGTGGAAATTGCAAAGTAAAAATAACACAACCAGCGATTAGAAAATGAGACAGGCTTGAAAATTGAGTCGGTAGTAATATTTTCTTTATGGTGGTGTCGCATCTTTGCTGCATGACAGTAACGCCAGCATTACATGATATGTCCTATTTTGGGGGAAAACTGTCATTGACGATAAGTGAGAGTGCATATATTTTTTTACTTCACTTTCTTTTCTGTGCAATTTCAAATGACAGATGTAACGAAGTCGGAGCGGCGGTCGAGGAATACATGTGTTGAATCAACTTGAATGTTATACACTGTATTTATAGTGCTACATATTTGGGTATAGTCCTATACTGTGACTTCAACGACCAACGCTGTTGTTGTTTTATCATAGAAACATACTACGAGTACAACACAATATAGGCCTGTATTTTGTATTTTGAATTCGCACAAACTGCGAAAATAAAACCACGTTGAAATAACCAAATAGCTCTTTGAAATAACAGACATAACACATGTTGCCTCGTGAACTACTGGACCTGAGATCTTCGGAGCTATTCGCCTTGAGGTTGACTACTAGTAATTGAATTAGGTGATTTTACGAGCGGTAGCAGATAAGAACTCGTAAATCTTCTGAGAGAAGGATGATTTCTCCTGATTTTTTTTCTGAATTGGATACAGGTTAAGTCTGTCAGACGTTGGTAGAGTAGAAAAATTTATTTTGATGGTCTACTCAATACGTCTGACAGTCAGACTATAAATGACCATGAAAGTAAGATTATTATGTTGTTTTTCCTTGATAAGTTTTATGGCACCTTTTTTTCAGTTTTGAGACATTGTTAAGTTAGTACTGCAAGAAAATGACACATTACATCCTGTACTGCAACAAAATGGCACAATACATTCTCGAAATTCAGTGTAGCATTAACTGAACTGCGACTACGGTTGTGCTGATATTGAACCATATCAGAGACACACATAGACACCCCCTCCCACACACACACACAAACATAAACATACTTTACAGTTTACACCCACATATGTGCACCTAATATATTTGCACACATGTACATGCCATCAACAGGAAAAGGGTACAGAGAATTTTTCTGACTAATATAACTATTAACATATCAGAAAGGGGATATTGGCAATTAAGAACTTA
>JZLH01S0019892.1:0-11403 GCA_001188425.1 Eucidaris tribuloides | reverse complement strand
CGCGGAAAAAAATGTTTTTGGTCGGCGTCGGCGAACATTTTTCCCGACAGATTTTTCGCCCCTCCAAAGATCTTACCCTGATGCCGCCTCTGGTGTATGTGACAGTACAACATCCTTTAAACAAACCCTTAATTGGACCTTAAAGAATATTTCATCAATTTTTGGTTGTTTTCCCTACCGCTGAAGAAAAACACGTGGTTGTATAAAATCCTTTTGAGAGAAATAAGGATGTTTGAGAGAAATGTTAGCTTTTGAAGCAGATATTGTGAATTACTTATTAATCATTTGCATGAATAACTTATGAAATTGAGTTTAATGTAAGTGATTTTGTTTCTTATATCCTGTCGTTAAATAATACAAAAAGTAAGTTCTCCTTTAAAAAATTCCTTATCATTTCTAGACATTTTGTTTTTGTCAAATTCACCGAGTCGGAATTGTTTCGGAACTTCTTATAGGTATATTCTGAGTGAAAATCAGAGATATCCATTTAGTAAAGCTTAAGTGCACAGAAAGACAAAATGAACACATTTTCTAAAGTCACAAAATGACGGTAATTGCTATTTTATACTGAGAAATTGCTATTTTATACTGAGAGTGTTTTCATACTGACGATTACCCACACTTAATAAATGAATATTCCATGCCCGTTGATATTCGCCGGACACCCTGCCTAACATAATGTGTCCAATATTTCTTGTTCGATTGAGTACGAATGAAAGAAGAAGTGTCAACGGCAATAAAAACTTCATTAAATCAGTGACATTGGTCCATGTATATACATCATTATAAGCCTATCTTCCAACACTGAGGCAATATTAAAAATTTTAATGAGGTTTGAATTGTGATTAACACTACTCCATACGTAAGTATCACTTGAAAATGAAAAATTGGATACAAAATGTTAGGTGTCCAGAGATTATCCACAAACGCAGAATATTTTTATTCAACGCTGAAAATCGTCAATTTGACACTTTCAGTAGACAATGGTAATTACCGTCATTTTGTTACATTTGAAATGTGCTCATTTTATCTTTAATGTGTTGTCACTCAAGCATGACTCAATAGATCTTAATGGATATCTTTGATTTTTACACAAAATATACGTAAAGTATTATTAAAGACCCCTGAGTGTGTGAATTTGGCATAAAAAAATAATTGACGTTAAGAAATGATGGGGAGTTGCCTAAAGGAGAATTTGATTTTTGTGTTGTGTTTAGAATAAAACAGTATAATGCATAAAAAGGTGGTGGCATTTCCTATAAGGTTTGTGACAGCACTTTTTCATCCGACGTCTATTTTCGGAGAAAGTTACGATCATGACAAGATGATCCTTGCTCAGTAGTCATCTCCATTTACGAACAAGTAGAAAGCTCATGGCACCGTATCGGGTTTCTTATGCAATCTTGTGTATTTGGTTTGTACATTGTTTTATATGTGATTTTTTTAAAAGGACCTTCTTGAAAATCAGACTCTGCTGAGCAAGCATCCCTTTCGAAATATGTGACCTAACTAACTAATTAACTAAGTAAATAAATAACTAAATAACTAACGAAATGACTAACTAACTAACTAAATAAATACCTAAATTAATTAATTAATTAATTAATTAATTAATAATGAAATAATGAAATAAATAAATGGGAACCGTAAGAGTTAATCGGGGAGCAACATTGAAACTGTTTTACAAACAGTGTAATATAAAGGCAAGTTTGGTTACCCCCTCCCCCCCCCCCCAAAAAAAAAACACGAACAAACAAACCTACAACTTAAGTAAAACGTGAACGTCACACAAACAGTCAATAAGTGAGTTTTTTTTCTTACATAGTCCATTCCCTGAAATCCCGTCACTGGGCGTACAAAACAGAACAGGATATGAACGATGTGCAATTTGAAGATACACCTAGCAAATACCTGATGCCAAAATCGTCTTTATTTCTCTGTACTATACAGAAAATTGGGCTAATAGAAATGTAAGCGTATTGATGGCATTATGCAGTATATTGTTGACCTACATGGTAATAGTAACATCATTATCTGAGAAAAGGTGGGTGCGGTCCCCCGCCGCATCCCGTTCGCCTTCTGCTCGCGTTCTGCTCTGAGTAGGCCTACCCACCGGTGAACAATGTCAGCTGTACATATCTCCGAACAAATTAATTTACGTGGCAAATTGAGAATTTATCGATTTAAAATTTTATGAGTTTAGTCAGGAAATAATAATAATGCATTCATCGCATCTCATCCACAGGTGGTCTTTTTTAAGCGTAAAAAATGCAATTTTATAAAGTTACTAAGCTTACGTTTTGTCCGTGCCCTCAATTCATATATTGACATTCTAAAATTGATCGTTGTTTTATTGGCAAGCGATAACTGTCGCGATTGTTTTCACCGGGGAAACAATCGAGCTTTGATAGGCAGGCCTATATGTCGCGGGGTTCATGTGTAAACATCAGACGAGAGATAGGAGAACGGAACAATGACAATTTGGCGCGCATCTTGCACGGGTCGTTGTAAAAGCCGTGTCGCCTTACAGAGCCCCGCCCTGCCTTGGCAAATGTCAGGCCCAACCTCGCACTGTCTCTTTGTTTTCCGTTCACGCAACCATGCTTTCACCTTTATTCTACTGCAATGATACGGCTGTGTACATACAACTATTTATTGAGCTTTGTGCACACTTTATTGAGTCGTATGTGCCCCGTGTAGATAAACCAGTAACTGCCTTTGAAATCTGAGCTTGATGGACGATATTAAGAGCTCATCAATCATGTCATATAATTATGAATCTCGTTACAAGACTAAAATATAAATGTAGGTACATGCGTGTACCAGAATTGATCGATTGATTCACTGAATGAGTGATTGGTTAATTGGTTGATTGGTTTATTGATTGATTGATTGATTGATTGATTGATTGATTGATTGATTGATTGATTGATTGATTGATTGATTGATTGATTGATTGATTGATTGATTGATTGATTGATTGATTGATTGATTGATTGATGAAATAATTTAGCGAGTGGATTTATTGGTGGCTGTATGGATGTATGGATGGCTACGCTAATTGATTAATTGATAAATTAGAGAGATGAATGAAAGGAAATAGATAAATAGATAGATAGACAGACAGACAGACAGATAGATAGATAGATAGATAGATAGATAGATAGATATATAGGTAGATGAATATACATATAGTTAGAAAGATCGATCGATAGATAACGACTAATATCAAATAGTTGATGATTTGAAATTTTGAAAATTAGTCCGAAATTATGGACTGAATCAATAGTCATGAAGTGTCAATCAACTCGATTTAAAAAAGAAAATCATTCAATTCGTCGACGCTGTTAATTAAGATGTCTGGAAAACACGGTAAGTTTAAATCTTAGTCATTAATAATTCAATATGGTCAATTTTAAACAACTTTCAACATTTTTGCTTACCAAAAAATCACACGGTTTTGTCAGATTTATTCGAATTCGTCTCTTTCAATGACCCTTTCCAAAATTGTATGATCAAATTCACAACCGATTTCATAAATATCTCTATCAAATCCGTCGAGTACTATGCATCCATACATGTGAATAAAACCTTTGATTTTCAAAGTTAATGACGCCTGGTTATTTAAATTGACATGCGCAAAAATCTAAAATTCTATTTTAGTTACACAAAAAGTAATTATTGAACAAGTCATGCAAAAGATCTTCCAGATGCCATCAAATTATGCGCGACTCCATATTCATTCAAAACAGCTATGAAAAAATACATCCTCGCGCAGTACAACGTCATCTGATCTTCGCATTTTTATGTTATAATACAATAGACACACGTACCAACAAATATAAAGTATACCCAAAGTTTAGTCAAGTATTATCTCCAATTTCGAAATGCACCATTCACAGACGCACACACGTACACTCACGCGCCCACGCGCATGTTTTCTTTAGCCCTGGTTTTCACTTTTTTTTCTTTTCTCTTCTTATTCTTTCATTTAACTACTCTTATCTACTCTCAAGATGATTCTTTGGTTACGATAGGGACCTTCAGTGTTATCCGTCAGTCTCATGTAATAATTGTAAAATGATGGTTTATATGCTTATTAATTTCAATAACCTGTACGTACAAATTCTTATAGACTATATGAAAAATGATTTGTCATACGTTGATTTTGACTGTTACATTTTTAATGGAAAATACTGAACAAAACAAATCAATTCAATTCATAAAGAGAACAATTTACATATAAAGTATATTTAATGAAGTATTTTTTACTTTTGCCCCAGAATCTGAAAAATGGATCGACGCCTCCGGGTCAAACTCCCCCCCCGCCCCTTAAGCAAAAGCTAGACTCCGCCCTATATCATTCTGACAATTTAAAACAATTTTTATTGTTTTTCGTACTACCTTAAAAATGCAATTTGATTCAGTATTTTCTATATTTCATTCTAGTAGTGACATTATTTTACAAAACGTAGGATTATTTGTTTAAATGATCTAAATCACGACATACCCGTTATTCATTTGAATAAATTTTAGAACTTAGCCACTGAGAGAGTAATATATTTGATTGATGGATGGATGGATTGATAGATAGATAGATTGGTTAATTGATTGATTGATTGATTGATTGATTGATTGATTGATTGATTGATTGATTGATTGATTGGTAGAATTAATGATTAACTGATTGATAAAATGTATGATTGATTAATTAATTTTGTATTTTTCAACTAATCAAATTTGTCTTTTACGTATAAGCGAAATTTAAGTAGAATTTTAGAAATACAGTGAATGCGCGAACATAAAATTGGTCTTATTGTTAAAAGTGATAACAGAATATTGGACATTGAACATACAAACGTACAAAATATTGTATTCATCATTTATAACGGCATATAAACAAAAACAATAAAATATTACTTATCCACCTTACTTTTAGTCAAGAAGTTAAAGTCGTCATGTTCGTTTAAAGGTTACAGCATACATCACCATCATTACGTGCAGCATCAAAAGTGCACATCGCATGTCGTTCTGGTTCGGTTCACACTACCACGAACCACACACAACATCAGCTGGTGTTTTCCCACGGCCCTGGAGAATCTCTTGTAGCAGGAAAAATTGTCCCTGGCGTCATGTAGGGTTTTCATCGTTCCGTAGGAAGTTCGTTTTGACATGAAATTTTGTTTTCACTGCTATTCATTGTGTACCCCATTTTCGTTTACTACTGACTTTTCCTTTTCATCTCATTTTAGTCATCTCTATCAATTTAAATTGTCTCTCATTTTTCACCAATCTTCCACTCATATCGCATATTTATTCTTTATTCTGCAATCGTTCTTCTTTGCACTGCAAACTCTTTGGTGTTAAATTTAACACGAACTGTTTTCCCAATTCAGATTACAGATATAGTGTATGGAATTTTAACACCAAGAGGACTATTTCTAATACCGAGAGAATCTTAACACCAAAAGCGTCGCAGGTTTAAAACCCAAGTACAATTTTGGTCGATCAGACAACTTTTTCGTCAATCTGTCACAAAGTATTCTCCCGGGGGAGGGGGGGTCGCTCTCCACACAGCCTGCTACGCACCCGCGTCCAGAAAAAGCGTCGTAAAGGGTCACTTTTCCAGCCCTCGGGCGTCGTCGACGTCTTTTGGAAAAAGGGTACCGTTTTGAGCACCGTTCGCTGGCAATCGCCACTTAGGGTAGTCTTTTCTCACATGTCACGCCATTTAGGGTTACTAATTTGGTTATGTAGATTCGCCATTTAGGGGTGCAAAGTTTTTGTGGATCTGATGACATCTCCAAAATGAAACGTTTGATAATTAGGAGAATTATTTATGAATTGGTAAGTGAACCTCTTCGGGGTTTGCGCAAGTGCTTAACAACAATTCTGTTTTAGATTGGAGGAAGGAACTTGGGTAGGGTATCAAATATAATGTGATTTCACTGTTTGACGCCACTTAGGTATTCAAATTAGTGGATATCCCTCTGTCACGCCAATTAGAACGGTAATCAGAATAAGTGGATTTCCTGCGGAGTCACGCTACTTTAGTCGCGTACTTTTCTGATGTGTACGCCCATTTTAGTGGTTGCAAATTTGGTTATATAGGTTACGCTTATATAGGTTTGCTTTTCTCAGGCTGTTGGACTACGCGGTGGGGAGACAGGCTTGTTGGGAGAGCGACCCCCGGGAGTATTCTGTTGTCACCCCAGACATCAGAAAACAACATAAAACATGAAATTTGTTTCAGTGACAAATTTTTATGTTAAAATTTTCGGAGAACATGTAGCGGTATGTGTATTAACTACGGGTAATGTTCGCCCCCCCCCCCCCCGGACCATTTTACATCTTTAATATTTTCTCACAGATGGAAGCCTTTCAGAGCGAGCAATTTTTAGGGCATTGACAGATCTTACAGGTCTTTCAAAATATAAAATAAAGAAGAAGATCTTACAGGTCTTTCAAAATATAAAATAAAGAAGAAGATCTTACAGGTCTTTCAAAATATAAAATAAAGAAGAATTTCATTCTGTTACCATTTACCAAAACTATACTTGGGCGCTAACACCATGTCGTACAACGTTCAAGATGTTAGCACTACCGTTTTTGCAGCTTGTTATCTCACTCGGCCAGTCCCATTCTTTCCTGCCATACTGTACCAGAGTACAGGGCTAAACTTAAGGTTAATTAATTAAGTGGTTAAACTAATCAGTGCCCTGAGACAATCAAGCCTTTGAGTATACAAGTCATTGGGCCCGAAGGCATCGGACCTATTGTACCCTTGGTCTACCGCCGGGCCCTTTTCGAAAATCGGTCTGTCTGGCCATTTTTGAAAATAAGTATTCCAAACCCTCGGTATATATCGGGCCCTTTCGATATAAGGTCTATCTGACCATTTTTGAAAATCGGATTATCAACCCCTCGGTCTATATCGGACGCTTTCCGGTAATTTAAAATCGGTCTGTCGGACCTTCGCGAGACCTCGGTCTATAGGGCTTCTCCGTGTTGCGTATGCATATTTTTTTTAGATTGATGCGACAGTCGCGCACCCCCCATAAAAACGGAAAGGAAATTGCTCAATGTATGATACAAATCCAAATACATGTAGCCTACAAATACAACAAGCCCCCCCCCCCCGGGGGGGGGGGGCCATCATTTCTGAGAGGGGAATGTTCCCAGTGCAAATCGATGAGACACGCAAAAAGCGGTTCATCAATCCTACAACAACACCGGTTCTAAATTTCCTTGACCGTTTCTCCCCTTTATTTTTAAAGAGTTGTTTCCTGGAAAAGGAGTGTTTGGGGTATATTTGCAAAAGGGGTTCATATACAATCAACCCCCCCCCCCCTTCCCCTCTTGGAAAGCCTATGGGATCGTTTCTGTTATACTTCTGATTGCAGAGACAATAAAAACAGGCGGACAGATTTCTCCGTTGTTTATCAGCGCGCTTACCCGTTATCTTCCCTCGCCGTACGAAAGACTAAAACAGTAACGGTATCTGCCCGCGTACTAGCTTGTTAAACACTGGATAAATGCATAAAATCATTGACTGAGTTTAGAGGTGGTATCATTTTCCAGCTGACACCCGCAAGAGAGGGGAGAGAGATTTTTTTGCAGGCGTTTTGCGTTTTTAGTGATCGAAATAAAGTTTGACTGGTGATTCAAATATTCTGCTAAAGACCAAATAAATTTGGAACTTTCCGATAAAGTTTCTTCCATCTAACAACTATTGTGACTCATTCGCAGATTAACATGGATACTGGTACAAGCTCTCCGTGTAAGTATTTTCTCATATTTTGATAATTTTGTAGCTTGAAGTTGTCGCGTGAAGTGTAAATATCGACAGTCATTTGTACTAATTGTTCCAAGTTGCTGTATAGGAATATTTCAAATCTTCTTGAAAACTTAATGATTATTTTAGTCCGTTCCGTTATAGGTGTGAGAACTTTCAAACATATCGATTATTTCCAACCAGAATTAAACTCAGAAACATTTAAATCATTTCTAAATTAGTAAATTGATGATCCTTTTTCGCTTGTGTTCGCCTGATTTAAAGTTTCCCATGAGGTAATTTTTCTATATAGCAATTGTTTTATAAATTATTAACTTTTTTTGCTTGTTTCCCTTCTACTCCTATCTTATCGCACAGGTTGAGTTGTGTTACACGTCATAAAATAAATATCTTCAGCTTTCCATTTTTTTTTTAAATTCTATTTCTAATTCTTGTCAATTGCATCATCTACAAATACATACAGTAAGACGTTTTCTTGTCACATCTAGATGGGTCCAACTGAAAAAAATATCAAGTTGTCCTTATTCTTATTGGCGCCCATTTTGTTTTATAGTTACCTCCAATCATCCTTCCCTATATACATTCGTTAGACTGTATTTGTTATAAATGGCTAGGATTATACTGCCCAGCATTGACAAACAATTTACAGTGTATAGCCATGCTGTCAAGTCAAGCAATCCTGTATACATTTCTCCTTATCGCATCAACTTCTTCGTAATAAAATCATTAAATAGTGTACTTCATGGGCCTATAAAAGTTTCACCTATTGTTATTTTCCATTATGTATGTGTTGGTTTATATAATCAACCGTTTGTTTCATTACTTAGCCTTTTAGATCGATTATTATTACATTCAGTCTTTCGTTAATGTTAATAATTCTCCAGTGCGCTTAGCTAGCTAGCGAGAAAAAATGATTAGATAGGTGGCAGTTATGTAGAAAGTAATTTAGTTAGTTACTTAGTTTGTTACTTAATGTTATAAACACTACGGTATGTAGCACATTTCAATGAGCTTTTACCAAAAATGCAACGTTTTAGTTTTAACAGAATCTCAATGAAGATATAAATATCGCATTTTATCTGCAAGTATATTGCTTGATCCGTCTATTTCTCAGTAAAATAAAAAGTAATTATTATTCAAATTTATTGAAATCAAGTCAAATCAAGGGAACTCGCGTGTTTAGTAACGATGAAATGCAAATCATTTTTGGGAGAATGGTTCAATTATATTTAGGTATGACCATGAGGTAAAACAGGTTCAAGCAAAATCTCCCACACGCAATACAATATTTCTATCGAAAACATGTCTAAATACATTCTCGTCTGCGCAACAGATAAAACAATCTAAAGTGATTTTTCTAAACACATATGATATAATACAATCCTACTGTAAATTTATCATCCATATTTGAAATCTATGAATATAACATTAAACTTAAAAGAAGGTAAAATTTTCTGATCATTGTTCAAAGAAGTGTGTAATTCTTTCACAAGAACCGGTAATGGATTAAAAACGTTTTACTCAAGTAATAAGATATCTTTGGTTTAATGTTTAACTTGAAGTGGAAATGAGTTGAAAAGTTAACGATGATAAATACTATAAATAGCAAACGCATTATAGGTTTTTCATTATTTCAAAGGAACCGGCATTTTTTTATTTGACACAGTCAAGTAATGCAATTATGTTTGGTTAAACTGGAGCTGAACTTGAAATGTAGTGATTATGATTGTTAGTCTGAAATGAGTGTTTGACGTTAAGTCATCAGTTGTGGAAAAAGGATATTAAAAGTAAGGGCAAGGTTAGGGCAAAGAAAAATTGCGGGCAAAACAAAATGTTTCGCGCGCGTAGCGCCAGCAGTTGTGAATGCGGTATCGACCAACAGTGCGATGAAGATCGGTGAACAAATATCGTGTATCTGTGTTTTTCTATCCGAGATAACAATCACGCTTAAAAGTTGACCTATACTGAATTCAATTTTTTTTGTGCTAACGGGGTCGACAAGAGCTCTGAATTATACATGTACAGTGCGTCTAAAAAATAATTGTGCAAGTCGAAGTGCCCTCTTTGGTAACGAGAAGAACATTTTTGTGACGTGATGCTTACATTACCATCAAGGGCATAGTCTTAGCTTTCAAATTTCGTTTATTCTGTTCAGTTTGCTTGTTTTTATCCTGAGATATGTTCAGTTAACAACGAAAAGGTAAAATCGCAAATGTGCCACTTTTACTACATTCAATTATAGCATCAGGCCTTCGTCAAGTAAAAGTGACACAGTTGTGATTCCACCCTTTTGTTGTTTACAAGATATCTCGAGATCAAAACAAGCAATTTGAATAAATTATACAGCATTTGAAAGCTAAGACTTTGTTCTTGACGTTGATACAAACATTATGTCACAAGAGTATTTTAAACTGTCAGAGAGGGCGCTTTTCACTTGTACATTTTTTGAGACGTACTACAGCATGTCTTAAAAATTGTGCAAGTAAAAGGCGCCCTCTGGCAATTACAAAATACTCTTTTGACACGATGCTTACATCAACGTCAAGGGCAAAGTCTTAGCTTCGAATTGCCGTTTGTTCTGTTCAATTTACTCGTTTAAATCTCGAGATATCTTGTAAATAACAAAAGGGTGGAATCACAATTGTGTCACTTTTACAAGGAATTTTAATAAACGTGGCACAATTGTGATTTCACCCTTTCCTATTTAAATAAACATATCTCAAGATTAAGACAAGCAAATTGAACAACATTAACGATATTTGAAAGCTAAGACTATGCTCTTGACGTTGGTGTAAGCATCATGTCACAAGAGTATTTTCTAATTGCCAAAGAGGACGGTTTTCACTTGCACAGTTTTTTTTTAGACACACTGTATGTGTTTTAAATCAAGTTTGCAAATCAATATACAGCGTGTATCGAAAAGTAGACATTACGAAAAAATTATGAAATAATTTTCGTGATTTTGGATTATTTTGATTTGGATATTGACCTGATTCTTAGCTATCTGATACCTATTGGTATTGAAAGTATTTCACGTAGAGTGAGAAGGACACATTGTCAATAGCAGGCAAACTGATTGCGCACAGAAATTGTGTCTCCTACAAGTCAATGTTTAAATGTCTCACGACCGGCTGCAGACGCTCTCAACTGATGAGCACTAGGTATTGACATCCCAGCACATATGCTAGAGGAAGTTGATATGAATTTTATGATAAACAAAACATAAATGAAGCACTATTCAGATACCATAAAACGACCGGAATGTCAGGTTCTGCCAAATGAACTGTGATTTTAAAAAATATATGTATTTCTTCGTTTCAGGCGTTGGGTGTTACTTGTATCTGATTGTTCTTTTTGTGTCTTCTTGCTCACAGAATTGATTAAGCTATGGTCTGACAATGCTGTCAGGATCAGAGTCGGTAGCAAAAGAAGTAATTGATTCGAATTACCCACCCTTACCCTTCAAAACATGAAAATCATTTTCTTTTCAGTCACATCTATCTTGACACCATACATTTTCTCCTATTTTTAGGGTATACATTACCTCTGAATCATTGCTTCATTTTTTTGTCCTTTTTTCACAATTTAATTACATATTCTCTCTCTAT
>JZLH01S0019891.1:10994-37978 GCA_001188425.1 Eucidaris tribuloides | reverse complement strand
CCTCATTATATTGTGAGGATGGTATATACATATGGCAGTATGATTTCACCATTTATGATGTGCAGCCGAATGAAATGTCCAAATTTGTTCAACCATTGAAATGTACAATAAAACGGGAGATCCGTTTGTGTGAACTTGCGAGTTCCGAATAATATTGCCGACGGCGACAGAAACGCAGCGACAATACAAAGTCTGAGTTAGTCCGTCACGAGCCCTTGCACACACGCAGCCGCTTATATCTTTTTTTTGCATGAACCTTATTATGGAAATCCCAGCGAGCGAGAGGGGTAATTTGGACGTTTACAGGAGAAGAACGAATGAATTATTCTCCGATATGAGGTGTTAACCAACAATTACAGGCTAACAAGACAGTGTGTGTCGGCGACGCAGACGGTAAAACTCGCGCGGGCTGAATCGAAAACCATTTTATGAATGCGTCGCCTGCTGGTACGTACACACGTAGGTGGCGTCTGATTGTCCCCATACAGCCATTCAACGGCGGACGTTGTGTGTGAAGACGAATCAGTGAGCGGCCAGCCAGGCAGATGCGCCACTGTCTCAAGTTCATCCTTCGCTTGAAAAGCATTTTGGCGAAATCGATTCGTGGAGAATACATTGGACTGCATTTTTGTTTACGCTCCGTATGCGTAGTGTCACGATCAAGGATGGGATGTGTAGGTTACTAATCGATATGTGACTAGTAGAAGTGTCTTTCAGACTACAATTGGTTGTTGTAATTATCTCAAAATTAGAACTGCATCATGACATTGTTCTTAGGCAGCTGTTCGTTCATAGAGTGTCGTAATGATGGATAAAGACGATTTCGCCAGGTAAGATTATTTAATCCGTTTCGCATTCATTATGACAAACTGCTCTATGATGATTTTTTAATGACCGCGTGATACGAGTTATTTTGTTAAGATATACACGTGTTTTATCCTATATTTCGTTCAGTGGGAAACCAAAAACAGTAAACGTCTATAATTGTACATATCTACTGACAGTTTGCGATTGTCGAACCGAGGCAACGGCGCGACTCATGTATTTTACTCGATGTTTACATCATATCTTCATACCTATTTCTATACATGATTTCTCTGCCTTTTCCTATCATGCTTTTCTAACTGTATCTCAATCTATGACTCTCTTTCTACCTATCTAATATATCTATCACTCTATCAGTATAATGTATCTATCACTCTATATATGTATGTATGTATGTATGTATGTATGTATGCATGCATATATGTATGTATGTATGTATGTATGTATGTATGTATCTATCTATCTATCTATTTATCTATCTATCTATCTATCTAGCTATCTATCTATTTATTTATTTATTTATTTATTTATCTATCTATCTATTTATCTATTTATCTATCTATTTATCTATCTATCTATCTATAAAGTACTTTACCTTTCTCGCCAATATCTATTCATCCATGTATTATTACCCATTTATCTGTGTTTTATTCCGTCACTATGTCCAGTCACCCAGCATGATCAGATGATCCTTTTAAATTGCTAATAGAATCATTTTTTTTTTATTGCCACAGTTCCAAATATATTTAAAAAGGTCTAATTTGTATATTTTGTATGCCTAAATTGATATGTGTGTTGGTTCTCTTCAATGGGGCCAATTCGAAACAGTTTACCCCTGTTCGGTTATAAATGGCGATCAATGTAAAATACTGAGGTAATATTCAACAAATTCTAGTGCTCCTGATACTGGGTCATTCAGTCTCTCTGTTTTTATTTGAAACATAAGGTGTTATCATTCATCATCGCAGTTGCTTTCTAGTTTAATTCAAATTTAGAAGTTGCACGGCAATTGGTTTGATCAAATATTGCTGGCATTGATATGACCCCGTCAAGACCATTCAAGTTTGAGGAATGATGTGATGCTCGGCGCGTCCATAGCTGGGGGCCACCCAAGATTGTGACAAAAAATGTTTATTTTAATTTCTGCAATGCGTTATAGTTTCAAAGACAACTGCAAACATGAACCACTGCGTCATATTTGTTATTACACTATCAGATGGCCCCAGACATGGCGACTATGGGTTACAATGTTTCAGAAACCGAATAGGCCCATAGTCACGATAGTGGTATGTATATATACCGTCATGTACCTCAGACTCCTCACTGTGGACGGATACATATCATTATGGTCTATCAAAGGTGTTATAGACATGTATGGAAAATACATGTTTATCCACCGCAGTGCATACTTGTGTTGAATGGACATCCATATACCGCAGTCAGTCAGACGTGACTTATTATTCGATTCGCACTCTTTAACCGTGATCCCTGTAATTCGGCGTTTATCTGGGACTGACTCGGTTGAAAGGAGTCGGGTATTAAAATATTTCCTTTTGACATGTAAAAAATATAAGTAAACGAAAAATTACGGTGTCATTTTTGAAAAGTCAGGTTATGCCAATATCTGCGGCTTCGTGACTCAAATGTACTATTGTTAGTTGTTACGACTTAGGTGTACGTGGCACCGCAATCAAAGGTTCCAACATAATTACTTATTAATTGATTTATAATCTCGTCATAAAATATTTCAGCTTTGTAATTTCTACTAAATATTTCGAGCAGAACGCAATAGATGTACTCAGTAACAATTATGACTCACTTTGAGGGATAGTCTGAATTGTAAACGTTGCCAAAATGCAAATTGAGTTGAATCTTGAGCTTGTTTTCGATGTTTACCTGAAAATAAACTACTGAATTTCACAATCAGGGATTTGGAAACGAGTCCCTTTAAAATCACCTCCACGTTTTCTAATAGAGCCATCACTGGCACAACAATCACGAAACGTCTGTTTTGTGCGCCACTTTCCCCTGAAGTGGCTTTCGCCATGCCTCGAATCACTCATCTATTGAAAATATAAGGCTTCGCCAATTTCTAACTATTCAGCAGTACCCTAATTTGAGCCTTTTCAGTTATTTCACGATAAATACAGGGGCATTCTTCGCGCGAACCAAATTTCTATCGCCCCGTCTTTTCTTTTGACGGGCCGGATCTGATATCGCGACGCCGTTTAAAAGCCTCCTTTGTATGCAGCCATCGCAGGCCTCAATTTTGCCTCACAATATCGCTGTGGTCAAATTAAAATCACATCTGCACAAAGGTCAGAATAATTTCTAAAAATGGTACGACAGACAGACATTATTGGAGAAGAAGACATATACAGATGGCATATGGACACACACACGCACGCAGGGAACAGACATATGATGAAAACAGACGTAATATTATCGTTGTGTACCTATTTCTCGTTCTGATGCAGTGTTGTTTTCTCGGGACGGACCACTAGCTGGTAATTGCTGAGAATGTCTATCGCATTCGAGCCGATGATGTGCATCTATTTTCACGCTGTAGAGAATGTTTGTATCATTCCATGCTGAATTAGCAACAGACTGGGTGGTATGTATATATGTTTTTCTGTTCTTCTAATATCGTACAAACAAAATTAACAACAGCAACAGAACCAATTCTGCTTATAATTATTATTTCAATATAGCCTACTACTATACTACTACACATAATATGATAATAGTAATAATGATTCTGATAATATTAATAGTAACATACAATAAATGATAGTTATTGCTCTGATGATCTTAATGATGATGATGATGATGATGATGATGATGATGATGATGATGATGATGATGATGATAATGATGATTATTATCACTATTATTATCATCATCATAATTGTTACATGAAAATTATGGTGATAACATTAGGCAATGCACACACACATCAATTTCAATCATAGTCCTGGAAGTTATTATTATAACAATGCATACATATTTTTCTATTTACCTTCACATAATCACTAAAATTATTATTCTAACAAATGTAAATCACCGTTATTAACATGGAAGAGACAATAATTATCTGTTCGGTAAACAAGGGTTATTGTTATTGTTCGATATTTTTTTCCCCAATCAAAGCAATGAAATAGTGAGTACTGTGTATTAGTGAATGGAAGCTGGTAATATATAAATTGTGCATTCTGAGATCCAGCATTATAGAAAGTACACATCTGTATCATTAATGTATGAATCATTGACTAGGTGAATGCCCGTAGCAATTTGAGTTCGAGTTGCGTGATTAAAAAGCTAACCGTGCTTAGTCAGGATTTTTAACGCGCGCGGGGGGGGGGGGTGGGTCGGGGTAGTGGGACAAATTTTTATCAAATAACCCCGAAAAATACAGCGATGCTGGTTACTAGAATTTTGTATGTCTTCTCCAGATGATAAAAATAGGTCGTATAAATCCCATTGACATGTTAACCAAACTGCCATTTTTCATTTTTCAATTTTATTTGAAACGAATAAAACACAGTTTTCTTTAATTATGCTTACTTGCTAATCATCGGGGGGGGGGGTATATTTCTGTTTTCATCCCACCTTAAATTCGCCTGAATATGCTACTAGTCGCGATGCAAATGGACAAAATTTCTCCGGAAATGTTCAAAATGTTAAACAATCATGAAATGATCATAGCCTTCATATAAGTGATTCCTCATAACTCAGGAAGCAGATCAGGTGTTTCGCATTGGTGTTCCTGTTATACCGGATCACATGATACATCCTCAAGTTTATCTACCACAAGCCGTCAGGAAATTAAAAGAGGACTTTCTTAATTCCTTTGTCTCTAGATATACAATTGTTTCAGTTTCAGTTTCAAATTGATTTTATTTCTGCATTTTCGACAATTCAACAGATCCAAGAAAATAACAAATTACAATTTTACAAGTCAAATCAATAATTATCTCGTACAATAAGAATTTCGCACATTGTCAACTACAAATTTCAAGCTAATAGTTCAGTACAAAACAAAAGCTACAATTATATTTTGTGGTTCTTAATGAAACGATGTTCACATATTTTTCAATAATTCAGAATAATGATCATACAAAGTATATTATTATACTCATTAGATTGTAGATTGTAGCAAAATGACACAGACATTTTGATATTATATCTAAATAGTAAATTATTAGATTCAATAATAGTTCATTCGCTGGCTTTGTAATCGACATAACCAACCCAAACGAGAATTGATGGAAATACAGGAGAGTGAGGTACATGTAAGTATAATAAACGGTAATAAACTAAACGTAGCAGACTTTGCATCTTCGCAATAATACTCAATAATACGCAATAATACGCTTGAAATGCTAGCTGTCCGGGAAAAATGTAATAACGGGCAGCGTGGTGATTTGAAATAAATGAAGGGGTATGTATTTTCATGGACCTCAATTTATACACAGATAAGAGCTTAATTTCAACAAGCGCTAAATACACGTTAGACAATTTGGAGAAAAATGCACTTCTTTCCCCGAGTTTGTACACTCATATGAAAACTAAAATAATGCCCGAGATATTCCGAACTTTCTTCAGTTTCTTGTGTAATTTGGCTTCGAATTTTATACTATAGCTAGATATATAGGCAGGTGGCATAGGTGTTGATGTTAACAATTCATCTTTGTGGAAATGTTATTTAGTGCCTTCCAGAATTGGTCTCTTCGTCTTTAGTGAGATTGGCGATCTGAGAGAATAGGAGGAGGGTTTGGGTATACAATGCTAACAAGTGACAATAGCCATTGAAGAGCACACTACAAAAACCGGGGTGTTAAATTAACACCATTGGTGTTGCACAATATAGACATCAGATGTGGCACCGTGTTAAAATCTACATTCTGGGTGTTACGTTAACACCATACGAATTACTTAAATACCAAGACTATTGCCTTTAACATCAAGCGTTTTAAAGATAACACCATTATGGTATCTATTCTGCTTAACACCATGGGTGTTAGATTTGACACCAAAGTTAAGTTGAAGATCAAGTTCTCATACAGGCAGAGAAGCACTATAGCAGAGGATCGACATGGGTCAATCAGTGGTCCACAGCAGATTAGTGCAGGGTGAAGGGTGAGAGTAAAGTACTCAAGTAAGTGAGCTAAGGTGCTCATGTGTACGTAAGTATATCTAGTTACATTTTTTCTGGTAAGCTGTAACGAGTTAAGATCAACCATCTGAGATATGCAGACGACATATTTTAAGTGGTTGAATGTATCGGTTTACAGCAATATGCATTTATTGAAAATGGCAAACCATATGGAATGGAAATTAACTAATCCTAGACAAAAACAATATCAGTGAGCAATTAAGCGACATCCATTACCGTCTGTCATGATCAATTTGAAAACATATTCATCAAGTCAAAAGCATGGTCTATTTTTGACACATCGTGATAAAAGAACATGTAAAATGTGACAGCGAAATTAAAAGGAAAAATGGAAATGGCAAGATCAACATCAAAATATGTTTCGTGTTTTTTGACATAAGAAACATCACCATTAATGGGCGCTAGATTAAGTGTATGTTACACAGTATTATGTTCGACACTTGTACGGTATGTATGGATCAGACACACGGGCGCTTACAAAGACTTCTAGAAGGAAAATTGAAGCATTTGTATAATTGTAGATTTGGGTGTGTAAAAGAATGTTAACAAACATGAAGGACGAATCATAAAAGACAGAAAAGTTTTATAGGTGATATAAATGTGAGGCAGCTGATAAATACAGTGAAAAGAAAATACATATATTTTGGGCGCATATAATGAAAAAAAGGAATGTCACACACACACATACACATACATACATACACACACACACACACACACACACACACACACACACACACACACACACACACACACACACACACACACACACACACACACACACACACACACAGACACACACATAGACAGACACACACGCACCCACACGCACACACACGCACACACGCACTCACACACGCACTCACTCACACACACGCACAATCAAACACACTCGCACACACACACACACACACACACACACACACACACACACACACACACACACACACACACACACACACACACACACACACCGTCAGACAAACATACAGCACCCTATAATTCGAAAATATCAAGAGAAATGACCTTGCATTTATAATAAGTTCCCTGGATATAAAGCTAAATTGCAAATCACAAAATTACTCTAATGGTGCTGCGGTGCGTTTGAAAATATATAACACCATCACCAGGGGTCACCTTGAAACGGCTGCCACATTTTGTGCCCCGGGGATAAAATGAAATATCTATCAGAAAAGCTAGGAATTGTTAAAATCTGGAGATCATAATCATCGCAAATATCACCGGCGAAGGCTGAAAACAGATTTTTACGCTAATTGCGACGGTGCGTTGAAAGCAAAATTACGTAATTTTTCAATTTTGGTTTCTTTCATAACCTGACCGTATGGCAAGCCTGTCGGACTTACACAGTATACTGCTTTTTTAATCAATGATAGTTTGACCCGAGTGTCCATATTTATGATATATGTCATGAGGTTTCAGAGAGTAAATGAGCTGAAAACCCATCGTCGATGGCTCAGGGCACAACTCATCAACGATAAGTAACAAAATAGAAAGGAATTAGTCATAAAATAAGGCAAGGGAATCATAAATTATGCATTGATTCAACGACACGGTGTATGTGCAAAATATACAGAAGAGAAAAACAATTACATTATCCTATCATACAACAGGCAGTTTACTTTGTCCCATGGGTTCACCTTTTCATCAGTTGATTTAAAAAGGCGCTAATTCTCCCTCGACTATGATAATTTAAAGAGAAATCACATGATTGGAGAACTTGAAAATGCCTCAAGAACCAATTGAGTTGAAACATATACCGATGTATACTATGAACATGATGAATGGAAATGGAATGTTTATCCTGGCTGGAAGGACTTGTCTTGAATATAAACCCCTCAAAAAAATTCTGCAACTTAACTTTGAGCGTTGATATCTCTCTTGGTAATATAGTATAATTCTTGATATTGGTATCATTGAAAAGCCTTTATTTTCTTTTACAATAATACCTCATTTGCCATGATTATGGATTCATGGAATGTGCAAGACATTTCAATAAGGGGCCAAGTGAAAAGTGAAAAGTTGCAAAAAGTGTTACTGTCAATGGCAAATTCCTTATTGTGTATACAGGACGCATGAAGTGTATTGATATTGAGGTGGTTATGCATGAGTATCAAAGGTGTATTTTTGTATTCTCGGGAAAATTTAATATGTTTTGAGTTATGATGTTCAGCAAATACAGTGGTGAAGAATAATTTTAATCTTTCTTGCTTTTAGCATTGTTTTGTAGAGAGAGATTCAAACTGTGGTCATAGAATTGCTTCAGCTGTACTTATGGATTACTGAATGTTTGTTGGTGGGGACCTTGAAAAACTTTCAGGAATGAAACTCATACACAATGATAATTTCACAATTACCCACTTAAATCATATTTAATACTCAAAATAAAATGTGAAAGCACCATAACACTTCATTAAAAACCATCACAATACGATTAAACACAATCCAGTCTCCATACAAATAAACACGGAACAGGTGACAAAAACAATGCATTTTGCATTTTTTTCACTTTTCACTTGGCCCCTTATAAAAATGTCTTGCCCATAGCAAATGAGGTATAATTGTGAAGGAAAATAAACAGGCTTTTCAATGATATAAGTATCAAAAATTATACTCCAAGAGAGATATCAACACTCAAAGTTGAGTTGCAAAACTTTTTTGAGGAGTTAAAAAACAAGCTTGAATATATCACTATTGAATGAAAATATGACCCTGATAAAGATTAACTCCATGTATACAAAGCTGTGGATGTACAGCAAATTTGATTGGTACGACGAATAATGATGGTGATTGTATAAATAACAGAAAATGCTTGATCACGAAATTTTCTCTGCAGAAACGTTGAATAGTGTACAAGTATTGATTCTAGAATTGTTTTACCCCTAAATGAGGACTAATTCCTAATTCCGATCATGCTGTTTCCCTTTAACACGGAATTTTACCAAAATCACAAAGCCCGAGGTCCAAATCTGGAAAAAGGCTTGTAACTGTTACATGAAAAATGGTGAAGATAGAGAAACGCCTTAACGTTGTGAAAATTTAAATGAAATATATATCCCGTTCCACTGTTGTGAATCAGGATCATTACATTGGAATTAAAGTGTCCGAACACACTTAGAAAAATAGGTTCAACTTTGCACCTTTAAAGTGGCAGACCAATGTCACACTGGGGGCACCTTTACGGGTGCAACTTTGCACCTTTCAGACTTTAAAGGTGCAAAGTTGAACCTTAAAAGGTGCACCCGGTGTGAAAGGTGTAAAGTTGTACCCGTAAAGGGGCTCCCAGTGTGACATTGTTAAGATGCAAAGTTGAACCTATTTTTTTCTTAGTGTGAACGCCCAACACTCCCCACATATTTTTGTTTACGTCTGATGAACATCACATTAAGCAATCCATTTCACCAAGAGTTTGGGATATTGCGATGTTAGTTATTCTTCTGGAAACGTCAATTTGTAAACTCTCTACTAACACTTGTATTTTTTAACGTTTTACAATAAGTCTGACTGTCAAAACTCCCGCTGTTCCCTATAGAACTCAAGTGAGTTCCATGGGGCATAGGTTTGTCTCCAGACAGGAGAAACTGACACTTCTATTGTACTTTATAAAGTTAATAGAATCTTGAGAATCATTATCATACAAGTGTTATTTCAATTGAATCTTGAGGTTAAGTTTTTATTTGAAGGGAATATTTCAACAATAATTGCTTTTACTGTATGTTTTGTATGTTTTGGTATTTCAATACGATTGTAAAACGTCTCACTGAAAAACAGCTTTGTTATGAGCAAAAATACCCCTTTTAAAAATGTGAATTAAAGAAATAAACAAAATAGATAAATCGGCCTCATCCGTATTCAACTGAATTTTGAATTTGTTGGTGCCCTTTAATTCTATCTGTGTAATACCCCTTTTTTCTGATTGGTGTCGAGTTATAAGGCACATTATCCCACTGCAATGTATGTAGCCATTCACATATAAATGTTAACCTATTCCCGGGCACCTCTTACATTATTAATTTGTTTGATTCCCAACAGTTACACACCGCGATCTCTCTGCTTGTGATAATGGGGCTCAGTGAAGCAGAAATTGTTATTTTGTGTGAGTACGTGCGTGATAATGGGTCTTAAAAGCTCATGTCACACAGCCCCCAAGATGAACCAGGGGGCACGAATAAAAGTGCGCCATCTGGTGTATCCCATGCGGACAACACACAACAAGCAACACACATACTGTAGATAACAAAGTGAAAGATTTCAAATTAACAAAGTATGTGATAAAGATGTATTTGATAAGGCGAACAACGTCGCAAAATATATCATTCGTGTGAGGAAAAGTCTAAAAAATGCTACTCAGTGAAATCACTATTATAGGCAGTGGCTGCAAGGCCTTAAAATCCACCAAACAACGACAACAACAACAACAACAACAACAAAAACGGCATTATCAAAAGTTTGACAACAATATATCTTTGTCTGAAACTGAAAACACTTCACGCCTTTTAGTACTGTGTTTGGGAAATGGTTCAGAGAAGCCAAACTTGTTTTGAATTTTACGACAATGTCACCAGGTACTATTATTCACTTTTCACTGTATTCTCTGCTTGATTTATGTATATTTCGGTATTGTCATCATTTTTTTTTCAATCAAAACAACAGGGGGGCTATACTTATAAACCTAGGGAAATTAAGATAAAGAAACGAACTTTCTATGTTATTTAAAATATCTGGTTATAAACATACACAAACTCACTCGTGCATTCACACCATCCATACACGGTCATTACACAGACACAGACACACAAACAAACACACAGACACACAGACACAGACACAGACATACACATGCATAAACACACAGATACACACAGACACACGCACATATATACATACATACAGACAGACACACGGGCACAGACACACACGCACACGCACATGCACACACACACACACACATACACACAAACACCCACGTGAAGGTTTGTACATGCAAGCAAATTGGTAGTGAAATGATAGAAATTTGGTTAAAACTATTCTCGTAATAAACATTATTTTCATGTGTCAATTTCACCATAGTCCCTTTAACGCCATTTTGCAGTCACATTTCCAGAGAGAGGTGACAATGGACGTTATGGTTTACATTGCAGATAGGCGTGTTGTTTCTTGTCAAATATTTGATTCCATCAGAATAATATGTCAGTATCCATTTTCCCCACGGACCATCTTGCAGGTTGTTAAACTGTTTTATTATTGTATTGAATGTGATCCCCCGGGTTACCATTTCTGTGTTTATTGTGTTGAGGGCGCGAGAAAAGGCCGAGGCCTCACGCAGAAGAGGCGAACTGAAGCGCTAATACGTCTACACAATATACTTCCACGGTGAAAAGTTAATCCTTCTTTATGTATGCAGTTTTTGAGGAAACTATTTAGCCGCGAGGAAAATATGAATTTGAAAGCGAATGGATAATGCCACACGGCTTTATGGTGGGAAGAATTAACTATCAACTCTATCAACTCTCGCAACGGTATACAGTCTTTTTGTACTGTATCACGCAATCGCAATATACGCTATTAACATTGAATTTGAAACTGAAACTGGATTTTCGTATCCCAACAACAATTACGAGACATAAATGTACAATATAGTTACATTGTCATCTGTCCATGTACGTAATTGTTACATCAGACATCACAATATACACTATCGCGTTGTCTTTGAAACTGAAATTGATAATTTTCTGCAATCCAAACATAAGTTCTATAGACAGTTCATTTAATCATCAATTTCTCAATCCGACCATATGTGACAAAGTAAAGGATACCGACAATACCATTGATTCTTATACACTTTTCTCTAACACTTCATAAACACTTGAACACGTTTAATTTGAAATCATAAACACGTTTAATTGACAAAAAACATTAACACGTCAACAAATAACTAAAACCTAATTGTTTAGATCTTCACAGAAATGTTTGTTGATACGTTTATGATTTCAATTAAACGTATTTATGATTTCCAGTTAAACTTGTTCAAGTGTTTAGTGTTACAGAAAAAAGTTGATATTGTTTAAGATATTTACAGTGTATATAGCACATTAACAATTATTGATCAATTCGCTTTACAACGAAAATTATACCACAATACAAAAGTAAACGAAATAAAGTAGAGATGGCAAAACATTTTATCTAAAACATAAGACAACAGATGGACGAAGGGGCTCAGAGATATGGCAACAAAGAACTGGCAAGA
Source organism: Eucidaris tribuloides (assembly GCA_001188425.1). NCBI lineage: Eukaryota > Metazoa > Echinodermata > Echinoidea > Cidaroida > Cidaridae > Eucidaris > Eucidaris tribuloides. The sequence goes on along the minus strand of JZLH01S0019891.1, from coordinate 25,712 downwards.
GAAATAGAGACGGGCAGAGAATAAGATGGAGAAATGAAATAACATACAAACATAACAACGTGGTATAGAATGGTAACGGACAAAGATAAATGGGATTTGATTGAGGAGAAATTGAAGATGGAGAGATGATATAATATATACAAACACAACAACGCGGTATAGAATGGTGACGGAAAGAAATAATTGGGATTTGATTGAGGAGAGCTTCATCCTATATTGGTTAAACACTGCACGATGAGGGAGATTTACGTCTTGGAGATGCACATGTTAGATGTCTTTGTAAAAGAAATAGAAGGGCAGGGCACTTTTCTAGAACATAAGACAACAGATAGACCAAGAGACGCACAGGGATACCAACCAAGAACTGGCAAGAGTAGAAGAGGCAGTCCAAGGAGGAGATGGAAAAATAAAATAACATATACAAACACAACGACGTGCTATAAAATGGCAGCGGACAGAAATATATGGGATTTGATTGAGGAAGAACTGAAGATGGAGAGATGATGTAACATAGAGACACAACAACGTGATATAGAATGGTGACGGACAGAAATACTTGGGATTTGATTGTGGGGAGCTTCGTTCTATATTGGGTAAACAGTGCACGATGATGAAGATTTGCGTTTTAGAGAGCTATACCTGTTGTATGTCTTTGTAAAGAAACAATAGATGGGCAGGGCACTTTTCAAGAACACAAGACAACGGAGAGACTAAAGCCATGTCCACACGATCGGACATAAGTTGCTTGTGACCGGGCATAACTTATGTCGGTAATAGCGTCGGATACAAAGTTGCTGTGTGAACGATTGTCGGGCATAACTCTATCGGATATAGCGCGACTTATACCCGACGATTTATATCCGAAGAAGACCAGATATAAGTCCGGTAATAAGTTATACCCGGTAATAACAAAATACGTGTGGACGGTTGTCGGACATAACTCCGACCTTGAAAGGGCAATTACTCTTTGCGAAGACAACTTCATTGTTTACCAATTCACATTTCACGCAATTTGGGTCAGAGGTTACGACCCGATAGCACCTTGACTACGTCATTTCCTGTCTGACGTTTATTACCGATAAAGACGTGTCGGGCGTAAGTTTTGTCGGGTATAAGTGTTAATACCGACACGTGTGGACGCGTTGGTGTATCAATGGATTTTTTTTATTACGTCGGACTTATACCCGACAAAGATATGCCCGGTAATAACTGCCTTTTAAGAGACTCACAGAATACCAACCAAGAACTGGCAAGAGAAGAAGAGGCAGTCAGAGGAGAAGATGGAGAAATGAAATAACATAAACAAACAACAACGTGGTAGGCCTAGAATGGCGGCGGGCAGAAATAACCGGGATTTGATTGAGGAGGAATTGAAGATGGAGAGATGATATAAGATATACAAACACAACAACGTGGTATAGAATGGTGACGGAAAAAAAAATAATTGGGATTTGATTGAGGAGAGCTTCATCCTATATTGGTTAAACACTGCACGATGAGGAAGATTAACGTATTGGAGATCTACCTGTTGAATGTCTCTGTAAATAAAAAATAGATGGGCAGGGCACTTTTCTAGAACACAAGACAACGGAGAGACTAAGAGACGCACAGGGATACCAACCAAGAACTGGCAAGAGAAGAAGAAGCAAACAGAGGAGGAGATGGAGAAATGAAATAACATAATACGTGGCATAGGCCTAGAATGGCGGCGGGCAGAAATAACCGGGATTTGATTGAGGAGGGATTGAAGATTGAGAGATGATATAACATACAAACACAACAACGTGGTATAGAATGGCGGCTTACAGAAATAAATGGGATTTGATTGTGAAATAGAGGTAGGCAGAGGAGAAAATGGAGAAATAAAATGACATAAACAAACACAAGAACGTGGTATGGAATAGCAATGGACAGAAATAGACGGGATTTGATTGAGGAGCGATTCAGCCAAAATTGACTGAACACTGCCGATGATGAATTCCTTAAAAAATCTAAACGCATGGTGCTGCACAGAGCGAAACAGAAACCAAAACACTCCAAATAGATAAATAAATAAATGAATAAATAAATAAATAAATAAATAAATAGATAAATAAATAAATAAATAAATAAATAAATAAATAAATAAATAAGTAAATAAATGAATAAATAAATAAGTAAATAAGTAAGTAAATAAGTAGATAAATGAATCAATGAATAAATAGATAAATAAATAAATAAATAAATAAATAAATAAATAAATAAATAAATAAATAATTAAAAAAGAAACAGAAGAGAAACAAACAACTATTAGTATATGTTATGAAATAAACTACTACTATTACATGTATTTGTTATGAAATAAACGACTGCTTGTATCTGATATGAAATATCAAACGACTGCTTGTATCTGTTATGACATAACACACCATGTAGAGTTTCTAGAACATATAGAAACAGTAGTCACATTGATATCCAATGAGTTTACCTGTCAATACATATCCATATGCAATTTAAATTTACATTGAAATTGAAGTCGCATTGGTTTTCAATTTCAACACAAATTGACACTGAAAATGCAACACAATTGTACATATGCTTATATTGTAAATTTTTGTCTTGCCATTTGGAAATATTTTGTCATATAATTCATTGAAATTTCGGACTGTATTTTGTAATACTCTGTTATTTGATTATGCTATGTTCCTTCGATAAATACGAAATAAACCAGTGAAACAAACAACAAACATTAACTTTTTTTGCTATTTAATGAATTAACCTTTCACCTATAACGCGTACAGAGCACTACAGACAATCATATTTCACTGATCTTTGCTATTATTATCATGCTCAGGTGGTATCAGATCTGGTGATAAATATCTACAAAATATTTTACAAAAAGAATGCCTAGCAGCGTGATTCTGTGTACATTTGGGTCAGTGGCAATCATTATGATTTATTATTTGAAAAGTGTATTTTTTTTGGAAAAAGTGATTAACAACCTTCACAAATTCAACAGCATGCACATGCATATTGACGGGAAAAGACATCCACAACAAGCATTTTGATTGTCACAAGAAGCTTAGTTATGAACATCAATGACACAAAAATTGTAAAATATGTCATGCAGATTTTGGGGATTAATTAAGAGTCAATCCTTCTTCTTCTTCTTCTTCTTCTTCTTCTTCTTCTTCTTCTTCTTCTTCTTCTTCTTCTTCTTCTTCTCTTCTTCGCTTCTTCTTCTTCTATTATTATCATGATTAGTGCTATCATCATCATCATCATCATCATCATCATCATCATCATCATCATCATCATCATCATCATCATCATCATCATCATCATCATCATCGGTATTCTCCTCCTTCGGCTTCTTTATCTTCTCCTACTTCCTCCTCCTCTTCTTTTCCGCAAAATTCACGTAAAAATGTAGAAGTATATAAAAATTGGCAAGAAATTGAAAAAGCGAATTGAATCACTGTTGCTCACAGGCATTCAGCTCCAAAATTTGATTTTTTTTCTGTCAAATTTCTCCTATGTTATGTTCATATCCTTAAGTAACTTAAATACATTAACCATGTCACAGTGTGATATCACGTGTCCGTAACGTGATGATTTCAAGGTTGTTTAACTGTAATTATATATCTTCTGGATAGTAATCATATATCAAGATCTATTGATTTGTCAATTTCCCACTGTTCTCGTTTGACACTCATGTAACCAGACCCACGGCAACGTTTCTCCATCTCCTTAATAAGGTTTGCCTTTTCATTTTCGATAAAATGTGTAATTTTATATTTTTGTGTGTCCTCTAACAATTTCATCAATGGCTTCCCTCTCTGAGTAGTTTTGTTTCGGTGAGAGATAGTGATCGATTCACAACTACTTATTTCAAACGCGCATGCGTCTACGGTGACGCGAACGTCCTCTGGGAGTGATATCAACTCGTTACTCCATTTTATGATAAAGTTTGGTTGCGAGATGGGCAAGGTCGAAACTTCAAGCAAAATTTATAGGGAGCTGGTTCCAACCAATCAAACGAAAGATATTTTATGCCATGGCATCCGTCGAACAAAATATCAGTACGGATTGCTTTGTAGACATCAACATGAAACCGGTGTGACGGCCTAGTAGTTACAGCGTCTGCCTCATAATCGGCAGGTAGCGGGTTCGAGCCCCGTCCTGTTCATACCAAAGACATTTAGAACTAGTACCAGACACTCGGCATTCTAGAACAGAGAAGGGTAATAATAACATTTATCTTATGCCGGGCCCGCTGGTAGAGCAGTCTATTTGACTGAAGTGGCTACCCTGGGTAAACAAAACGTTATTCTTATTATTATTTCTATTATTATTATTATTATTATTATTATTATTATTATTATTATTATTATTATCTATTATTATTATTATTATTTATTATTATTATTATTATTGTTATTATTATTATTATTATTATTATTATTATTATTATTATTATTATTATTATTGTTATTATTATTATTTTATTTATTTAACAATTTTTGTGCGTATCTTTATATTGAATTTACAGATCGTCTATAAGAGCAAGCTGATGATTAGACTGTATATCTTAGTAACTGCTCGGTATTTTTTCAGCCACAGCTAATTCACGACTTAGTCCAAACGCGTAAGATCGAGATAACTTTGTAAGGTGACATTTTCTTTGAGGGATGATGTTAATATCTCTTCTTCAATTTACGAAAAATTATATAGTAGTAGAACTAAATTGAAACATACCTGTAAATTAATAACATCACACACATATTATAAAAGGTATTTTAGGAGAGAAACCATCAAAACGAAATGCCAGTATGCACGGGGGCAGCGCCAGGGTAAAATCTTAGCAGGGGCGAAAAATCTGTCTGGAAAATTTTGGCCACCATTTTTTTTTACAAGCCAAATTCCCGTTATTTTCATTACTCACTGTGGCGCCGCCCCTGAGTATTCAGTATCTTAATAATGTGTATGTATTTTTTTACATTAAATTTAACTTACAGGTCATTTTGGAACTGAAGGAGCTGAAGATTGGCCTACAGTGAGGAGCAATACTGAGGAACATAATTCGAGTGAATACACCAAGCAATCTGCGGGCATGTGATCTCAACCATCGGTAATATCATTCGTATTTATGATGGGGGATTTGTGAGATAACGAAACTTACACCTTGACGGATGAAGTACGATGCAACATCTCCATGCACATAATCAACCTGGGACTCGATGTAACGTGTTGAAAATTGTGCAGCATTGTAGCGAAGTATTTGATTCTGCTTTGGCGAGATGTTTACCGGTAAATAATAAGTATCCAACATCGTCACCCGTCGTGTGCATGGAGTTAAGTTTTCATAATGATAAATACATTTCGCAGGCGAAATAGTTTATGTGTGATGACTATACCACATCTGGTGAGCGCGTATGAGTGGAAAAGATGAAGACGGCAATTATTGCCACACTTTGCCGCCGATTGCCTCTCATACTCAACCTACGCATATCTTTCGGACTTCTTTTTGTCACGCTGACAGTGTCGTTGTCGTTTAAGGCATTTCGTCACCGCCAGTTGGTGACCAAGTTGGAAACCGTGCTGACCGAATTACCCGGGAACTGCGTTAAGACGTGCTACAGGCGGCACGAAGACGGAACGAGGGCGCTGTTACCGAAAGAATACCTGACGGCAAACGACTGCGAGCGGCGTCTGCCCGACGCCATCATTCTCGGTGCAAAAAAGTGCGGGACAGGTGCATTACGGGTCTTCCTCGACACCCACCCGGCCGTCGCGTTTTCGACGAGGGCCGAACCGAAATTCTTCACGGAAAACTACGATAAAGGCTTGGATTGGTATCGGAAAATCATGCGGTACACAACTCCAGATCAGATCTCGATCGAGAAATCGCCGGGGTATTTTTACTCCAGCGACGCGGTGCAACGCATGGAGGCCGACTTGCCCCCGACCACCAAATTCATCGTGATCTTGTGCAACCCAGTTCGCCGTACCATATCCGACTTTACGTACATGCAGATCGTCGCGGTGAGAGATCGACAAAATGTCGACACGGAAGCAGCGCAATTGATTTCGAGAAGGACGTACAACTCGAGACCTTTTGAGAGATACGTTCTCACGGCCTCGGGCAGAATCAGATCCAATTTAGGAATAATCAAACACAGTATGTACGATAAGTATATATTCGACTGGATGAAAGTGTTTCCAAGATCGAGATTTCTTTTCGTGGATGGCGATAATTTCACTCAAAACCCCACTCCCGTCTTAAACGAAATAGAACGCTTTCTAAAGATCCCGCAGTATTTCGACAACAGCACCTTCTATTTCGACGACGAGAAGGGGTTCTTCTGTCTTTCCAAACCGTCTCGTCACTGTTTGAAGTCCAGCAAAGGCCTGGAACACCCGCCCGTCGAGACCTCAGTCCAGCGCAAACTCCAGGAACTGTTGAGACCCCACGACTATATGACGAGCGTGCTCACTCTGAAAAATTACACCTGGATGAAATGAAGAGAACGCGAATATTTGCCCATAGATCCAATTAAAGGTCCTGCGACATCCAAGCGCATGTTGGCTCGGTTGATGCCTGTTGGTCCGTACTTCGTCAAATCACTAAAATATGCACCATATGTTTTAAAATATTTTTTCAACATTTCTTGCACCCTGATAAGCCCTACCTCTAAAACCAAATGATCTTTATTCATACTCTGCATGTGATATCATCATCTTGTAACACTTGAGCTGAAGAATAGACGAAACTTATGTGCCTTCACATTTATTGCTATTACTACGTATGATAGCATCACATTTACACACAATATCCCCTCCGACTGTCTGACAGCCTTTCAATCATAATAGTCATTGCTGTGTCAGAGAGAAACATTTGCATAAAAACAAATGACACTAAATGGAAAGGCACATATTGTTCAGCTCAAGTGTTACAAGATGATGATATCACATGCAGAATATGAATAAAGATGATCTCGATGATTTTTTTTTAGAGGTGGGGCTTAGCAGGGTGCAGAAAAATGTTTTAAACATGTTTATAACTATATGGTGCACATTTTCACAAAATATTTTTTGATTTCATGATGCACAGACTAATACGCATCAACAAAAGTCAACATGCGTTTGGATGTTGTAGGACCTTTAAAGAAAACGAACACGCCTTCTTCTTGCTACACAAATATCAAATTTTGCAGGTAAAAATATCACGTGCCAAATACATGCTTTCTACAAAATACAAACTTACCTTTGCGACTAATTGAATTAAAGCATGCTGCATGCTGTTGTGCCAAATCACCATGTCCCCCTAAAACAGGGCCAAATATGGCTAGTTTTATGGTAGAATTTGTTATCTAGAACAAGTAATTCACAACTACACGAAGTTGTGTCTGCAGATTAAACCTATTTTTGGTAATGCAACGGGTCTCCCCCCCCCCAAAAAAAATGCCCCTCTGATGACTGCTAAATTAAATCCAAAATCAAGTATTATTTAACATTTTAGTGTTCAGATTAAGGAAGCCCATTTTATTTTCTAACTTTTTTGAAAATTTCATTGGTCTCGCTTCATTGGTTTTGAATACACAGTCTGTTATGTAACAGCAGCACTTTTCAGTCCATTCCAAGTTTGCAGTGCTACATCAATGCATCAACCTAAATGTAAATCAGATGAAAGGACGTGTAGGAAAACGATAAAAGTTTACAAGCTGGACATGAAATGATAAATCATAAGTGGAACACACTCTGTGAAAGCAAACACGACCAGTAGAAAAGAACTTTAATTAATTTTCATTTAAAAATTTTAACAGTCGTTGAGATAATTTAAGTGAAGCATGGAATAAGGTATAATATGTCTATAATGTGCCTTTCTTTTTATCAAACTTGAAATGGGCTGAAAAGCACTGCTGTCACATGAGAGCCTGTGTATTCAAAACCAATGAAGCGAGACCTTTGAAACTTCACAGGAATTACAAAATTAATTGGACTTTCTAAATATGTAAAATTAATTAAGTATAAACCTTGATTTTGGTAATTATTCTGTGGTCTATGAGAGCGACATTTTTTCTGGGACACGCTGTATGGTAGGTTTGCATGGTGGAGTGATATGTAAAGAACTTACGGAGTAACACCATGAAATTTTCAAGTGATATGATATCTCCAAAATGAGCTCACTCGACTTTTTGACTTGATTGCTCAAGTCGACATTTTGCATAACTGTGTATCAAAATGCACATAACTGGTATAATGAAATGTAGTTAAGATAAAAAGTATTATTAGAAGCAGTCCTCACATTGGGATTGATGACCCCCTTTTTTTCCTGTTTGTCACAAATTCCCCCTCCCGGGATTTCGATTTCACTGGCGCCGCCCCTACCTTTTAGATCCACGGTTAAAAAGGTGAGTTATTATTAAAATTTCCTAATTCAATTGTACCATTGTGACGAATTCGACCATTGCAAGTATTAAGTTGAAACAGTTAACGCATGTATGCTCGATATACCAAGAGGTACTCACATATTACTGGTTATTATCATTTATATAATTTCGTTAGGTAAATTGTACTTTTGTATCACATCATGAATTGGCTCGTAGCAAAATGACAGTAACGATGTAAGGACGGTTGGTTGAATAAATTCATAAATACAATTTGCGGAAGGCTTTTCCGTACTGGAAATTTTATTTTAAAGAAGTTAATGGGATGTCGTATCGACATATCATTATATTGTGAAAATAAATAGTTTATATTTTAATTCATTTATTTATATTATTTTTATAATTATTAGATAATTTTCACCGATTAACGAGAGCATTATTGTCACTAGTTTATGAAGTCAATGTTTTTAAGATTTCAAATTCAAATTTCATTTTTTTTTCTGTCAGTTCTTTATTCAATCTTATTTCTTGTTTAGTATAAAGCTGAAAATTATTTTGAACGGACATGACGATTTATATAGCATTACATTCAAGTCGTCAAAACTTTCCCGCAGAATTTATGATTCACTTCGTAACCGTGACTGTTTTAGTAATGTTCATAAAATCATGCATTTTATCACAAATATTGCGGAAAAGCCAGGAAGCCACGCTTCTTTCATTTTCATGTTAAGTTCTTTCATATTTTCATCTTACTTTCTGCTCTTCGTATCAATTTCAAACAACTCTGCAATGTCAGTGTAATAGAAACTACGCGTATTTTTCTGACATTTGACTAATTCATTGTATGTAAATTTTGAGGTAAACGATATTCCCCGCATACGTGTAGAACATTCATGCGTCCTTTAATCACGCTAATATATATTTATCATCAGGATTTTTCACAAAGGTCTAAATGTATATTTCGGCTCGTTGTATTTTGCATTGACTCAAATAAATTATGTGAAACATATGAATGCAATTTTATTTTTCGCATTCATCGTGTTTGTAGTTGCTCTGTTGTCGACATTCTGTTGGCACTCTCTTGCAAATATAAATAATTGAAATATAGATATAAATATATAAAAGTACAAATGAAGAAATTGATCGCAAAATGGGTTAACCCCACTTTAGGAACTCTGGAGAAAACTGAATTTCTTTGCACGAAATTGTACACACTCCTGTGGAAAAATAAAAGTAAAACCCGAGATATTTGGTAATTGCTTGTGGAATTTGGCTTCAAATTTCATACTATTGCTAGGTACGTACATGGTAAGCAGGTAAGTGTGTTGCTTTTAATTACAACCTTTTGGAGGATAATGGAGTTAATTCGTTTCATGAACATGAACATGAACATGAAAATATGAATACGAATACGAATACGAATACGAATACGAATACGAATACGAATATGAATATGTAGGTATACCGTGGTGAAGTGGATTGTTCTCTGTCTTTCACGCGTGAGAAACGAACTCCATTCCAGCCATGTGCAGTTTCGTTCTTCAGCAAGGCGATTTATCCACATTGCTGCTCCGCACCTAGGAGGGAAACAAGGACCTGGTGGAAACTGGGGTAAAAATATTTGCATGGCCCTCTGAAGAGGCTACCCTGGGTAAATAACACGCTATTATTAATGTTACATGAATATGATTATAGAATTACATATAAATATAAATATAAGTATAGATATAAACACAGAAAACAAGTGCCATTAAAGAATTTTGTGATACATCTACAAACTACTCCATCGATGATATCCTCAACCTATTTCTTCCTTGTTATAGCTAGTCTCGGTTTCAGACCATGAGTTCTACCCCCAGAGTACTAACACACACTACCTCACACTGCCTATGCTCAGAACCTCAGCACAGGCCACACTAGTTTAGTTCAAGGCAGTTGATTAATGATAGTAATCTGTTTAGAATATAGGATAAGTTCTTACGTCTGGAAGCCAGACTAATATACAACGTTCTAGTGCCAGGACTAGTTCCTCATTTTCCACTGTCAAAATATTAGGAAACGAAAAGAATGGAAGTTTGAGCAAATCTAGATGAAACGGGGATAAATGTGGATAGATCAAGAGGTATAGGAATTTCAAATCAAGCTTTCTTTGACAAAATTGGCAGAGCTTTAAAAATTTGACGGCACATTTAATTATCTTCTGCCTCAGTTTATCACGACAAAATGTAACGATGATGGAATTTTGTATAACGGACAGCACAGACGACAAATTATGCCACAAGCTATCGAAAACACGACACATTTTATTGTCCCTGCTAGGCAAATTTCCACATGAAGCGGGTGCACGGGATGGAATGGTAACGGGGTGTTATTTTGTGATGAGTAGTCTAACTTCGTGACGTTTACATTTACTCATCTGGTGCTGATATGGAACTACTATCGTCAGTCAGTTGCATAAGAATAGTAAGAATAGTGTATTGATCCCAGTACTAATTTGGTTTATTTCAAACGTCTGTAATAACGATTTAAGCTGATCATCTTACACCTGAAGACGTCATAAGGTGTCTGCAAGGGGGTGATGTTCGTTATTCCAACGGTTCGTTATTCCGAACACATAAAATCTCCCATACATCATTACCCGAGGGCTACTTAAAGGCATGGGATAACAATGTTTCCAGTTTAAAAACAAAATCTGAGCTACATGATACCTCATGCATGCTACTGGTGTGTCTGATAAGGTTTAAAAATGGAGCCCTGAACAAGAACAAATTGCAGTAAAAACGATCATTACGTACTTTTAAAAAACAACTGAAAATCATAAAGCGACCATTCCAGTTTTCCACCATAAGTCTGATGTCTTGCAGAATTTCCGTCAGATGACAATTCACGCGCCGGTTTTTATCTGTACATATTTTACGAGTGACCGCATAAATGTCTGAAGTTTTGTGTTCTAGGGTGTTTATTTGTCCATTCAAGCATTGTCACATATGACAGATAACAATGCTTGACAGTTTATTTTTGAATGGGGATTCCACAATGTTATACAGTGTCTTTAAATCCAAAAATGAAATAGTGTTTGTTAAAGTGATAGGCTAACATTGTGGAGTTTCAATCTAAAAAATTGTCAAATTTTGATATCTGAACTACATAGTAGTGTTCATATGGACAAATAAACACCCTAGAATAAAAAAGTTTGGAAAGATACACTGACAATGGCAAGTTATGCATGAATAAACAATTAAAACTCGGGGCGAGTTTAAATAGCCTAGGTGTACACACAGTAAATCTATGAGAGAAAATGGGCAGGTGAATCCGATCAACTTACGATTTTCACTTTTTTAAAGCACTAAATAATCATTTTGAAATACAATTTTTCAGGGCGTCATTTTTAGACCTTATCAAAGACAATGGTAGCATGGGGAATCATGTAGCTCAGATTTTTTAACTGTGGTGAATGTTAGCCAATACCTTTAATCTGATTTGCATAGTACTCGGAATAACGTATAAATTAAAAAACAAACCTTCGGAGTAAAGGACCTTCGGAATAACAACGTGAAAACCCTGCAAAGAGATGCTCCCAAAGGAGAGTTTTCAATTGGCCAAGCCGTTAAACTCGCTGGGGGGGGGGGGGGGGGGGGTTAGAGGAGTACGTCGACTTAGTATTGGATAGTAAGGGGGATGGTCCTGGCTGGGGAAGGGTGACTTTTTCAAGAAAGATCCTATAGACATAGGGTCCGCCTTTTCATTGAAAAGATCCTTAGTAGCATGGGTCCTATATTTTCACAAAAAATCCTTAGATATAAGGTCTTTTATCATTAGTTTCATAGCGTCTTCTTTTCTATCCCTCAAAAAATCTGTAAAATTTAAAGTTCGAAATCCCTTAGACATGGGTCCCATTTTTATCAACAAAAAATCCTATAAGATACTGGTGCCTATTTACAGCAAAAGACCCATTGATTGGGTATAGGGTTTGGAGTTCTCAGCCGCGACACCCCCAGTCCGACTAAAAATCTGAGTACCCCCCCCCCCGGGTTAAACCCATTTCGTAGTTAGCATGTATCCTTTGATATTAAGATTTTTCGTAGCAGGTTGTGGTAGCTTTGTAATCAGGAAATGTTCGCTAAGGTCTGAGATGGAGAACATAGTCTTGAGGCTATTGACCGCTATAGGGAGAAGCAATAATCATAGGGAAAATGTATATCATGTATAATTATCCCCACGGTAATTATTGTACTAGGCCGCAATAATATATATATACGTCTCAACAGGACTTATTTATCTTTTGAGGCAATATTTATCGCTAAGTGATGATCAGGTCGCATGGTGTAATGACCTGGATGAATCTCACCACGGATAGACGTATCTGCAATAATTTATCAAAATTGTTGTTGTTGTTTTAATTCCGTATAATAAAAATCAAATATAATACATATAGAAAAATATACACATGAAATACGGCCGATAGCCCATTTCAGCTGCCACTATAATTGTGCATGGCTGCTGGTCTTCCATGGGGCCTGTTTATAAAAGTACAAAAATAATTGATGTAATAACATAAGTATGTGACCCGTCACCCAAAAAACCCAACAAAGTCGCACACCCCAAAACTTAAGAAAAAATGCAAAATAGTGTAATCAAGATGGACGAAATGAAAATAAAATGTCTTCAGAAGTCAAAGGTTGTATATGATATTCAAATCTCGCCGAGTAAAAGCTTAAACATTCATATTCTTCACCCAAAGTAATTTTCTTTCTAATTGTTATGTTGGAAAAAGTGCGACCCTAACAGAGCATCGCGGAGACAGGTTCCATATTATTTACACAACAAGCAAATGAGAAACAAAATAAATAATGTTAAAGAATCAAAGACACATACACAAAAAGACAAAAAATACATACATACAAATTATACAAGTATAATTTAAAAAGGTACAACAAACTGATACTTATATTTGGGGGAGTTATTCTTGGGGGAGCTGTTCTCCGAGGGAGTTATCAAGTGGTAATGGTCCTCGATTAAAATAATTATTTTTTCTAGGGATAAATTGTCCGATAGGCCATGGTTGTTAATTCATCAGATAAACGAGAAAAATCATACGAAATTCAGTCGTGGCTACTTCTCATTTTCGGTATAATACGTGTATAGGGATGGGCCCAGGGCGAACACGTACGGATAATTTCCAAAAAAATCAAGCACGCACGCTTGCATACGTCACACCTGTACACCTGCTGCCGACGTCTCGCATAATTATGTTAAAAAATAAAACGAAAAAGAGAAATAAAAGGAAAGGCGAGGTGGAAGCGAGCGACGCAATAAATTGTATTATAATGCATTCTGTCCTTTCTAAAGTTTCCCCATTTCGGGGAATCTTTAGTATATACTACTGATAAAGTAAACAAGGAACTACTCCGAGATCACTGACCTACACCACTGACCTCTGAACTTTGACCCCCCGGTAGAATTTTTTTCCCAAGAAATACATGCCCTACCCTTCTATAGACTTCAGGGAAATAGGTCGGTAATTTGGTTGCACTCTAAACAAAACAAAACAAACGAAAAATAGTGAAAGACATAATTCAATGAATAATTTAATGAAGGTTAATAAAAACATAGTGGAAAAGAAAGAAAAGAAGAGAGGAAACCACGAGAAAATCGACTGCATCGCAGCAGACAGGTATATAATTTTGAAAAAAGTTGAACGCCCGGCGAAATAATGGATGACATGCAGGTTGCACACGTGTATTACTCGAGAAATCCAAAAGTGTTCATTCGATCCAACCCAAAGAAAACAAATGTTAATATGAATGGGAGCCTGCCAAGATGGGGTGGATTTTATTAAGTAATGATAATTTTGACAGGGCTTGAACAGATCTTCATTGCCTTTGTAATGACACAATTATATGAATAGAATCCATGAACTTGTGTGTAAGAACTATACGACGTGCCCATAAAACTGGCTTTAAAACTCCAGTACAGTCTGAGGCGCAGGTCGCCGTGAGAATGCCAAGTGTCTGTTACGGGGAATTCCCTTGAGAAAAAGTTGGTCAGCACCATTATTGAGGAGATAATGCAACTGAGGTATAATTCTTCTATTACAAAGTGTTGGTTCCAGTCACCTAAATTAATATCCGCTTCAATGAACAATTAAAGATGATTCTGATAATATAATTTCATATGAGTCTTCCTTGAAACCGAAAAGGATGATTTCAACAGCGCCATCTCCGTTTATATGACGTACAACGACATGTATCCGCTTATCCAGAACACTGCTTCGAAACAAATCTGGCAAGAACCATTACTATTTTATTTATTTATTTATTTATACATATATTTATTTCCGTTTTATTTT
>JZLH01S0019879.1:38286-51361 GCA_001188425.1 Eucidaris tribuloides | reverse complement strand
ATAGAGTACCGAAGTGTGACGTCACTCTGGCTCGAAAATATGTGTGCAAAATGGCTTAAAGCCGCAGGCTAACATTTACCACATTTAAAGAAAATGTGAGCTACATAATCCTCCATGCTCCAAGTGTCTTTGATAAGGTCTAAAAATGAAGCCCTGAAAAAATTGTGTTTCAAAATGATGATTTAGTGCTTTAAAAAAGTGAAAAATCTACAAGCATTCAAATTCACCGGATTCACCTGCCCATTTCCTCCCATAGACTTACTGTGTGAAGATCTGGGCTATTTTATCATCCACCGGAGTATAAATTGTTTATTCATGCATACCTTGCCATTGGCAACATAACTTTCCAAACTTTTGTATTCCAGGGTGTTTATTTGTCCATTTGAACACTGCTATGTAGCTCAGATATCAAATTTTGACAATTTTTTGAAATTGAAGCTCCAAAATGTTAGCCTATCACTTTAAGAATTGTTGCTCTCAGATGTAATAGGAGAGATATCCAACCTACTATGGGGTTATTTTCCCCATCTTCTAACTATGAACTGGCTTAAAGAGTACCGAGCGCTGTGATGTCACCCTGCTGCGGAAATAATGTTGCAAAAATGGCTTAACTATAGCGTGAGCACCTCGCAGCTGATTGTTTCTACTAATAAATGAGAGTTGCAAGTTGGCATTGAGCTACGGTTGCTCCCGGGGGGGGTGGTACTCAGATTTGGTTCGAGGAGGGTTGCCGTGAAGTCGGAAAACCAACCCTTTTTTTAAAGATTGGGTTATTGATTTGCGCAGGATGTGCAAGTCCATTACTTCCCTTCATTATCAAACAAACGGGTAGTTTAGTACTTACAAATTGGTCGTGTTGAAAAGTCTGAGATCCATACGTCATGAATTTGTGTTTAATGAGAAAAACTATAAACGACATCAGTTACCAGAATGTGTGCTATCTTTCTGTGAGTTTCAATTTTGCTCAAAATGCGAATTGCTGGTTTACGTGCACACGAGCAAACGCAGCGCAGCCCTCTGAATTGCCTAACGCGATATCGCCTGCGCGACCTTTGGCTAAACGGCCTGATCGGACCATTGTTGGAACGGCACGTGCCAGTTTGGACGTCGGCGGATTTTTTTAAATTGCTCCTAGAGCAAAGGAAAAAGGATGACGTTTAACCTTCCACGATTTTCACCAAAACTCAATATTTATACCCAAGTCTCCATGAGAGGTGCGTTATTTATATTAATCTTTCACATTGATAGATTTCAGCTGATTTGATTCATATAGATGTTTTTTGACGTGCAAATCAATGACCCAATCTTTAAGGGTCATTTTGGCGGAAAATGGTACCTATTATTAACGGGGTTTTTTATTAAGAAAAATGGTATTTGTGTACATTTTATAGCGATGAAATAGGCGAAAATATCTAGTGTAAATAGTAAAATTCCAAAATCATACCCAATGTTTAAGGACCCATGTTAAAGGATTTTTTCGCGAAAAAGTCACCTATTAGAGCGGCACACTCCCGTTTACCTCATAAGTCCAGAAGGCCTGGCGGATCTAACTCGAATATTTCAGAGACCGAAGGGCCGAGAGACCGAAGGGCCGATAGACGGAAAACCCGATAGACCGAAATTTTGAAAGTCTGAAATATAGACACGTACATTGTATTTTTCACTGAATAAAGTCAAAGTAGTAACTACTAGGCAGGGTGCATTGGCGTACGTACCCCCCCCCGACCCCCTTCAGAAAATAAAAGTCACGCGTGATACTGAAATTGCAAGGTCGACATTTGGGAGGAGGGAAGGGGCGTACACTTTTTTCAATAACTTTTACGAACTGCACTATTTTTTTCGGGCTATCGGCCTGTGCCCATGACCCCCCCCCCTCCATGGATACGTGACTGGGTCAGTGTAGTTCTATTTATGAGTGATAAAGTGCTATATTTAAAGGTTTCAATAAAGAGAAACAAAATGCTTGCAAAAAGAAGTAACGAGAAACGAGAATGAACACTCGTTATCGGGTTATACTCAACAATAGCACCTGATGTACAGAATTCTGAGATATTACGTATTTCCATAACGAACTGGCATGAGATTATATCTCCTCTTTTTCATTTTAATGATCCTCGCCTTCTCATAAAAAAATCTAAAGATAAGCAGATAAAAAGCCATTGTTTTGGTTCTACAATATTCACACAATATTCACATTCGATAGCGGGAGTCGCAGTTTGTGTAATTTATCTTACAAGCAATGAGATTGTGTATTCCAAAGGGCATGTTTCCAGCTCTAGAAATCCGAGATGCAGAATCATTCATGCTCATACGCGTACCATCCAGGAGGGTGTTTGGGATGTTATATCCCCCCCCCCCCGTTTGCCAGAAGGTTAACACCGCCCCCAAAACCCCTTTTCAGGAAAATACCTCAATTCTTTTTGCAATGGGGGGGGGCGGGGGGGGTGGTGTTTAAATCTCCGGAACAGACGAATTAAGATGGTGATAGTTTCCGGTAGCTGGTGGGAACATTTGACCGTGCAAATATTTGGGGGATTGAAAAATGTTTCGCACGCATCCCCACCCCCCCCCCCCCCCGGCTGAGCGGCTTTCCGGCGGCTGACCGTGAAAAATTGTTGACTTCGGTTTTGGATTGAAACAAAATTCGCTTCTCCTCCCCCCCCAACTCTGAGTTGTTTTGTTTGTTTGTTTGTTTGTTTTGTTTTGTTTTGTTTTTTGTTTTTTGTTTGGGGGGGGGGGTCACCGGGCTGACCGTGAAATATTTTGGACTTAGGATTTGGCGACGATGAAAACGGCAGCACACCCCCTTTGAAAATTCTTGGATACGCGCCTGTCCATGTTGTAAGTGTCTGTGATGAGGTCTAAAAGTGGAGGCCTGAAAAAATGTACTTCAAAACGATCTTTTAGTGCTCTAAAAGAGTGACAATCTAGTAGTACCCAGCTTTGTCATTTGCATCTCCCCATAAACTGCTGTGTTTCAATAAAGTTGGCCTGATGGATAATTCTCGTGTGATATGTATCCATACATATCTTGCCAATGGCAACATTACTTTTCAAAGTATTGTATTCTAGGTTCGTATTTGTCCATTCAAGCACTAGTATACCCGAGATATCAAAGATTGACTTTTTATCAAACTAACTCCTCCACAGTATCCTGCATATGGGCATGGGGATGGGGTCATCAACAAATTACAAAAATAACTCGCAGAAATATATGATACTGAAATATACCCAGGACTTCAGCAGAAATCGTATATCAGATCAGCATTTTCGTTAAACGGATGCTGCGTGGTTGCAATTTTGGCGGAGTGTTATTATACATCCATCCGTCTTATGCCACTCATGGTGCTCAATGCCGTTATACATGTATACAATAATAGTGGAATTGTACTGTGAAAGAACATTTGATAGCCCGAGTATAGTTGTGTGATAAATTATTTTAAAAAAAATGAAAATGTTTGCAATTATGTTTTTTCTCAGATAGACCTATTTGATGATGATGTATTAATGCCCTGAAAATTGCTCGCTCTGGAACTTTCCAACTTCTCAGAAATTACGGGGGACGCTTCCTATAAATGATGTATTTACCATTACATGTTCTCCGATTATTTTAAACAATTTTCAGTAGGTTTGATATTTGTTTTCTGATGTCTGGGGCATGGCCCTGGGAAGCGGGGTTGCTGTTTTCAGGGGGTGCGCACCCCCTGCAAAAAGACGTGTATGTCTATTTCCCTTCAAATTTGGCCGCTGAGCGACTTTTCAGCTGTTGATTTGGCCGTGAAACCTCGAAAAAGCTGTTGATTTGGCCGCGAATTTCCCGCGAAAATTTCCCCTCCCCCCCCCTACCCCCCCCCCCGCTGAACCACTTTTCAGCTGTTGATTTGGCCGCGAATTGGCCTTGAAAAAAATTTGGCCGCGAAAATACATATATGTCTGCACCCGCGATGGAAAAATCGTTCCCAGGGTCCTGGTCTGGGGTGACAATAGAATACCTTGTAAATGATTGACGAAAAATTTGTCAGATCGAACAAAACTATATACCGCTGCCAAGAGGTTACCGTAAAATTGACGCAAATGTACTCAGTGTTTCCAGTAAATATCACACATATTGACAGTTTACATTATACTTACAAGAAAATTGTCGGCTCTTTTCCAGAAAAAAAAACCACACATACGAATCTGAAGTGTTCTTGTGCAAAATTTACTAGAAAATTGTGAGCTTATGTGAGTATCAATTCCATTAAAACAAATCCCAAACCTTTAGTTTATCACAAGCTCAAGCAAGCTTGAACTCAGGAGATTTTGGGATCAGAATACGGATTTAATAAATAAGCAATTCATCTATTTTCATGAATTTTTGTAATACCTTCCCGCAATGCACTGGCATGGGGTGAGTGTAGACACACGTAATTGCTGATGCGTTATATACACTCATGCTCATAATTATGGAATATTTTAGAGACATTTTAGAAGTTGCTATTTTTCCGTGAACGGTACATCTGGGATTAATATTTGCTCACCCCTGGTGAAACAATTATAATCTAAGTATTTCAGGAATGTTGAGTATTTTGTAGCGTCCGACTCGACGCTAAAACCTGTGTTTAAAAATGGCGCTATTCAGAGTTGTTGTTGAGTCACGTGGTGGTTACGCGCGTTATTAGGCTTGAATTGACTATATATTCTGATATTAATTTAATGATAATTGACATTAGATCAAAATTTATCAGTTTTTTGTGGGTTTTTTTATTACTTTAATTTAATACTTTTTCATGTTTTTTGTGGATTTTTAAAAAAATAGATATATAATTGTTATTGCGCTCAAATGTATTTTAGTTTTTACTTGAGTCATCTCATGAAGTCCAAAAATTGCTTCACATACTGCGTTTTTGTGAAATAAACATTTATCTTGAAAATTTTGGACGATATAGGAGAAAGAACTTAAGTATCAACAAAATATTCCATAATTATGAGGGGAGGGGAGGGAGGGGAGGGGAGGGGAAGGGAGGGCTAGTTGAGGGGGAGGTGAGGGGGCGAGTAACAAGACATGAAAGGAATCGTTTTATTTCTAACTTTCACATACAAGTAAGATTATTTATAGTTTTCTTATTATTTAAATGTATTATTTGTAATTATGTTTTCAACATTGATGATTCTATATATATCATAATTTGAAAAATAAACATTAAAATGTGAAATTAAAAATGACGTCCTTAAAGAGGAAATTTGATCACTCCAAATTGTGTTAATAATTTAATAGTAGTGGAGTTTGATATTTATCATTCCCTAGACAAGGACAATCAAATTACATTCTAATTACTGCTCATCAGGGGAGACAATGTTTTTCGTAAATTAGTACATGTATAGACGTGTTTTGATGACTGCATTGATTGTACATAAGAGATGCTGATTTAATATTGACTAATTTGGCATATTTCATCTGGAATGTATGCACATCATGTAGCCATATTGGTATGACCGTCATTAAATATGAGTGTCTACAGAAACATCCGAAAAGCAGTTTGTAAGTTAGGGCATTAATAAGATGAAATCAGATTTATATAAATCCCCGTGACTTTTAACATTTGACCTTTAAACTTCCAAATCTAATCAGTTCATTGTTGCTTTATTGTACACACTTGGAGAACATTTCATTAAAATTCAATTTGCGTTTGTACAGTTATCACGGTAATGCATGAGGCCCAATTCAGATACTTACAAGGTTTCCTGACCTTTGATCTTTGACCTCTGAACTCCAAAATCTATTCAATTCATCGTTGCTTCATAAACCATACTTGACCCAAGTTCAATCAAAATTCAAACATGATTGGGAGAAACAAAACATGCCTCTTTAACCAAATTGGTTGAAAGATATACAATGGCTACACCAGCTAGAGTGTATCTCCTGGCTGGAAGGATTGATCTTGAATTTGTTTACTCAAGCCGAATAAAACATGAACATACTAGCGTTTTGTTTCTCTCGAGCCCCGATAAAAATGCATTCCATAAAACCCTACACTACAGATTTGTCAGCCACAAGGATTTCAGATGGAAGTTATTTTAGAAAGAATCAACTTTTGACTACCAAATTTCACAGTAGAATCCTTGCACAGTTTACTTGATTCTAGAATAGTTTCATTCCAAAGTTGAGGACCACCCCCAATCCATGCCCAATCATACGAGAAGATGTGGTTCGCACAGACGGACGGGACGCCGAACGGACGAAACGAAAACATGATGGCTCCAGCCACCTTCGGCGCGGAGGCATAAAATTCGATTCCATAAGTCTTGCTGTTCATAAATAATTTACTTTTAAACTAGCTATTTCCATTACTTTCGTTGGATTTCACATGTTTATTGCTAAATATCAAATATCAAAATATTTTACAGAACCCACTCACAGAGACGGTGCTTCATTCAAGCAGCAGAGAACATAACGTTTGATTTTGTCTTTTACAGATGACTTGCGAGATAGGACTAGCCTTCAGCTCTGTCCTAATTATTCAGAAGGATTTGAATCAACGAATCCACTCTGACTCTTACTTTGATTTTCTTATCTTTCTTATCAATTTGGAGAGCAAATAATGACCACATGTAATCAAATTTCAATTATCTTCACGACTTTACCTGCCTAGAGATAATTTCCTTTCTACTTATCTTTAATTAACTTTTAAAATCAGATATATGTACTCCGCGTACATTTTTATTCTGATTGCAGTTGTACGAAATATTCTTGAAATTATTTTCGAATGAACACGCGACTCGACATTTGATTGTTATGGTTTATTGATCCCCGGTCGATGCAGGATTCGGACAAATCCCATTGTCAAAGGGCAATACAACTCCAAAGAAGATAACAACTAATCTTAAACAAATTGACTTCATGATTTGCGCACCCCGAAATGAGCGTATGAAACTAATAAGGGGAAAAAATCATTCAAATGTTAAGATACAAATGAATATTCACCTCTCACATAAGCCTTGTGACTTGAAAAGTCAAGTTTTGTACGTGAAAATACGGGCTGATGAAATTCAAATAAAATGCATCGTCGTAACGACATTCACTGAATTTGAATTTCACACAGCCGTTAAAGACACTAATAGTATTGTGGAAGACCCGTTAAAAAACGTTCAAAAAAATAGTCAAACTTTGCCATCTAACATATCTGACAGTGTTTGAATGAACAAATAAACGCCTGAGAACACAGAAGTTCACTCGGTTATGCTGTCACTTGTAAAATGGTTACAGATAAAAATTGGCACATGAATTATTTCCGCCGATGAAAATTCTGTAACACAGCAGTCTATGGGGAAAACTGGAATGGTCTCTCAATGATTTTTACTTTTTTAAAACTTAATTATCGTTTAAACCTGTAATTTTTCAGGGCTTCATTTTTAGAACTTATCAAAGATACTAGTAGTAATCAAATCAACATTTATTTCCATATTCGCATGAAAAGTAAAATACAGTATAAAATATCAGGAATACACCATCAAAAAGCTAACTTGTAAAACAGGTGCACCTGAATAAAACAACAAAAATTAACAATAATTAAATGCATAGAACACATACAAATCAGACAAATATGACATAAATACGTTATACATTGCACAAAAATGAAAGAAATCAAATTATGAAAATGCTAACAACATCAAAACTGAAAAAATACTAATACACCACATAAACATAACAAACATATGTCTTGAGTATAACTCATAACCTTTTTTTTTGTCTTTGGGTTTTTCATTTTTGACTATATTTTACATTATAGCATCCAAAGGGTTAAAAATGTTATATGAGTTATACCTCATCTGAAAGAGCTGCGTCTGCTCTTTCAGATGAGGTATAACACATGTAACCTTAAAGCCTTTTTAACCCTTTAGATGCTATAACGTAAATTTTTGGGGGGTCCCCCCGAGATTTTTCATTAACTAATTAAAAAAAAAACTAAAGACATTCAGAATCTATTATTGCAGGGTTATGACTTTGGGGCATAAAGCTTTCAAATAACAAAAAAATCCCCAAAACTAAACTTGGGCTTTAAAGAGAGAAAAGGTATTGTTTGAATTTTCTTTTGAACGTTTCATAACGGAGGGATTTAAGTTGTTGTGTGAGAGAATTCCAGAGTTTAGCGCCATTATATTTAACTGATTGTTTCTCTTAATCATGAAGCTTACATTTTTTAAAATGAAAATATTTTTATAAAATGCATTTAACTGTAGTCTCACTGACATCTTGATTCGTGTATCATCCAGTGAAAGATGAATTCCTGTTGATCAAAGCCTACAAGGTCAAAAACTCACGCCAGTGCAGTTAGCCGATTGTCAAGCAATCTTTGTTACAGTTGGACTCTACCAAATTTATGGTCAATTATTGGTGAAAACTACTTTCAGTGTTTGAAGCCCCGGCCACTGTTAAAAAAAATGCAACTAGAGCAACAGCCCAATTTCAAATGTTTCTATTTCACAAACGTTACAACGTATGGATCCCTTTTATTTGTCTTTAGTTGAATCAAATCTGAGCAAAATCGGTGTTGGCGTTCTAATCCAGAAACAACCCTTATCTGAGCTTTAGCATGATCCTTCATGCTACTATTATCACTGATAAGGTATAAAACTGAAGCCCTGAAAAAAATGCAGTTCAATTAAACCATTATTAATCTACTTGCCCCTTTGTCCCAATAGACTACTGTGTTATCGAATAATAATTCATGTGCCGATATTTAGGTACATATTTTGCTCGTGACAGCATGTCTCTTCTATGCTGTTCTTTCCCCATTTCAAATACTGTCATAAAGGTCAGATACCGAAGTTTGATACAGTCTATTTGTTTTAATGGAGCTTCCACAATGCTACAGTGCTACTGCCCCGCCCCCACGACAAAAGGGCATAAATTACATTTTTTTTTTCAAAATTGAGTTATACAGGGTGGCCCAGAAAGAATGCTACGAATATGATCGCTAATTTCTTCACCATTATCGGCAAAATGTCATTAATTTTTATTTCGTTGGTTAGACCATTCTTTTTCAATATAAAAATAATACATAGGAATCATTGATTTGAGTACACGCATTTTATTCTAGGGTGTAATTATATCGGAGGCTAATATGCAATTTCCCAATTTGCACAATTTTTCAACAGCGGCGGTCATCGGAACTTGCGAATTATCTCTGGCGTCTCAAGCGTTGCCATATCGAGACAAACCGCTCTGTTGGGATAGACAATGGAGACATAGTCGCATGTTCCATTCTTATGAAAGACACACAACTACATAAATTAAATAGAAGGAGCTTCCTAACGACATAACACATTTTGTATACTGCGGTTCTTTCCGAGTATTCAACTTGAGACGCCAGAATATCTCGGCGTTCCAAATGTAACGCCGGCTGCTCTTGAACAATTGGCAAATTTGAAAATTGCATTGCATCACAGAAAAAATAGGACGCTTAGAATC
Organism: Eucidaris tribuloides; assembly: GCA_001188425.1. Lineage (NCBI taxonomy): Eukaryota > Metazoa > Echinodermata > Echinoidea > Cidaroida > Cidaridae > Eucidaris > Eucidaris tribuloides. Next base: position 41,910 of record JZLH01S0019879.1, on the reverse strand, counting down.
ATAATCCCCTAATTCAACAATTCAGTGATCTTAAGAGTAATAATGTTTATTGAGAAAGAGAAAATGTTCTAAACCAACAATATAATACAATAGTGACATTTTGCATAATGAGTGAATAGAAGAGAATTAGCGATACATACTCGTTAGCATTCTTTCTGGGCCACCCTGTATAGCTGTAGGGACGCAGTACATCATGTAAAACATGCAGAACAAAAAATATTAATTAGAAGTGTCCCTCTGTTTCATAATCCGCTTGTTTAAAGGACACTGAAAAGGGCTTTAAGTGTTGAACAAAATACATTTTACTCAATATCTCCAAAACACCAAAATGTCAGTTATGCCCTTTTGTCATGGGGGGGGGGGCAGTATAGTGTTTTTAAATTTACAGGATCCCTTTTGCAGCCATCCAGAAGCACAACAAAACATCACCTTTGCCCTTGATTGGCTGCATGTGAAAGGACATGTCTGTAACACTTGCAGATCAGTAATTATCTAGAATTTGACAAATGCACAAAATACTTACTGTTGTTGACTCTCTGAGTTATTTTCACTCTGCTATAAGAGAGTTCAGTAGCATTATTCCATATCATGAACACGAAACAACAAGAGTCTAGAATTTTTTTATGTAGCAAGAATGCGTATGATACACATTTTATGATTTGTAAATACATCACACATGATGGAGGTAGACTAATAATTTTGGTAGAGGCCATAATGTACAATAATTCAGGTTGAGACTATATTGGCGTAGATTCGGCAGGCTCGCTAATATTCATGAGCTTGGAAATCTCGTTCGACAGCTAGCTGACTTTATTTTCTAAGTTTCGTTTAACGGAATAAACCTCATCTCCAATCTAATTTTTAAAAAAGATGATAAAAATAGCGTTGAAAATATTGCCTCCAACAAGATTTGAACGAGGGATCTGCAGATATGAAAACTGCCTCTCTAACCACAGAGCTAGCTGCGATTCGGTGCCGAGCATTGGTAATTTTGTGATCTTATTGTATGCAACCAAGTTGTTCCAACATGTCCAAGGTGTTAATATTAATGAGCCATACGTCATCGGGCAAACGAAATTTAATATTCATAAGCCTGCCGAATCTACGCCAATATAGTCTCAACCAATAATTCAATTCAAAATCTAACGGTAACTTTGATAAAAAAGACAAATTTTCTATAGCTCCTTTACTTTGATATTAAAGTTCCTACTGTCCTAATGGATATTTTTCCTACTTTACCAATGTAGTATCTACACACTGTTATGGGACAGACATGACGGGAAAGTGGTCTGATTGGGGTCACACTTACGGGTAAAGGGTTAGATTGAACCATGTTCCGGGTCATATTTGACCAAAACGTGGATTCGGTTGATACGGAGTTTGGTCAAACTCTACCCAGAATGTGGTTAAACCTGACCCTTTCCCGAGTCTGCTTTAACCTGGATTTTGTGTATACACAAGAAAACCTCTACCTTTAAAGTAATATCGATAAGAACGTTACTGGCCTATACTTTGTCACGCGACAATGTGTGGAAAGATAACTTTCAAGCGGACTTTAGAAAGCATTTTGGCGCTGTAATGTTCCTCTAAATGAGACCATCTATTACATTATATCATCTAACTACATTACCCGTACTCCAGACACACTACTGACGTAAACACACGAGTTAAACTCGTTATAGAATTGAATAAGACAAACGAAATGTAATACCGAGTGTAATTCGTGTATTTACCACACCCTACCTTGAACGATTCTAATCGCTCTGTTCACCTTCGTGTAATGCTCTAATTTGGAATAATTGTTTCGCTCATTTTGGGACGATTACCACTCAATCACGTCCGTAATTCACTTGACGCGATTTATAACTCAATAAAGGACTTTTCGCCAATGCTACCTCGCTCTGCGCGTGCGCATAATCGCTTCGTTTCATTGGACGAGAGGAGCACTGCTTGTTCAAGAATGTACTTCAATTCCAGTGGTTGTAAAACAACCGTTTATTTTCACGTTGCTCCGGTCTAGTTATATCTTGCTGGAAGACTGGTATAATTACTCATGAAATATCACATTAGCTGAAATTTATATTTAAAACAACAGGAAATCGTTGTCTTCCAAGACGTGTAAGGTTTTTACTTATAAACGTCAACTTCAATGACAAATGATTTAGTTTCGTCACCTATTAAACAAATATAACCCGCATTTTATGCCCCGCCGATCGCGGTAATGGACGTAATTTCGTAATGACTTCATAAATAAGTTAATTAGTTAGACTATTTCCGAGGCGTTTACTACACTAGTTTAAGGGTAATTCCTTAATTGCGTGACACACACTTTAGTTTGTGTAAATGGTTTATTAGCCTCGCGCGACGGGCGTTTTAAATCTAATTAGGATTCGAAGGTGCATGTTAATATTCGTGAAGTACCGCGGGTAGAAGTGTATTCGGGTCTGCAATTTGATAAATTGGGGTATTCTGTGAAGGAGGATGTGGTAAAGTGGCATCGATACCTCCAAAATGTGATAACGTTCTTTAATAATGTTACTATTATCAACTTCCGAGGGTTATTTAATGCAGTTTATAGAAATACTGATTTGTTGGCACCATGAGTTCAGACACCAGGTGATATAGAAAACGACCGAGAGGACATTAAAAAAAAAGTAAACGAAGATATCTTATTTCATTTTCAACTTCAGATTCGTCTGTGCCGATCGCTCTCCTGCGATAGGCCCTAAACAGCTAAAGGTAAATGACTAAATGACATGATTGGGGGTAGTCCTCAACTTGGGCTGAAACTACTCTAGAATCAACTAAACTATACAAGAATTCTCCTGTGGAAATCCTCTCGTCAAACGTTGACTCATTCGAAAATAACTAATGTTAATATCCCTCGTGGCAGTCAAACCTGCTGTGTGACTATCTATGGGTCCTATTTTTATCGTGCCCCGATAAAATTAATGTCCATGCTAGATTCTCCTTAAGTAAACAAATTAGAGACAAATCCTTCTAGCTGGGAGATCCATTCCAGCTAGTGTACAGTTGGTATATATTTCAATTGATTTGATTCTTGAGACATTTTCAAGTGTTCCCAATCATGTCACTAAAACATCGACCAATATCAAGGAAAGTAAAGATGCGGAGTTTCGTTTTTAAATATTAAGAGTGTAACAGACCCCCCCCCCTCGTAATGTAGACCTCTATAGTATTACACCTTGATTCATCTCCACCCCACCCCCTGCTACATCATTGCGACGTATCCGTTTTCAGCAAAAATAATTGTTAAAACTCTCCAAAATATCGAACAATTTGGCTTATTCAAAGTTAATAAAGCCTTGAATAGTATTCGTGAGTGTATGTGTGTGTGTGTGTGTGTGTGTGTGTGTGTGTGTGTGTGTGTGTGTGTGTGTGTGTGTGTGTGTGTGTGTGTGTGTGTGTGTGTGTGTGTGTGTGTGTGTGTGTGTGTGTGTGTGTGTGTGTGTGTGTGTGTGTGTGTGTGTGTGTGTGTGTGTGTGTGTGTGTGTGTGTGTGCGTGCGGGTGTGTGTGTGGTGTGTTGTGGGTGCGTTTGAGTGCGTGTGTGTGTGTGTACGTGTGCGTGATGCCTGTGTATGTTGTATGTTGTGCGTGTGTGT
>JZLH01S0019879.1:10608-21888 GCA_001188425.1 Eucidaris tribuloides | reverse complement strand
TAGATAGATAGATAGATAGATAGATAGATAGATAGATGGATAGATAGATAGATAGATAGATAGATAAATAGATAGATAGATAGATAGATAGATAGATAGATAGATAGATAGGAGATAAGTATAGGTAGATTGATACGTAGATATAGATAGATTGATACCAGTGATAACTAACTAGATAGATAGACAGATATATGAATGGATAGATAGATAGACCGATTACAAGAAAATCAACATATTTTATGCATGCATACATGAAATGGATGTTTGGGGAAACATAGATAAAACATGAACTAATAGACTAGATAAACAAAACTCCTCTTGTCAACTGAAGACTTTCAGCCTGGTAGTTCGATTTTTGTACCAGTTGATTTGTGTTTGGATACAAATGTCCAATTTATCAAATGAAATTTCCGCGAATCTTCCTCTTGGGTCCACATCATCTATTCCTTCAGAACAATTCACATTTTTCCGTCTATTTTCTCTTCAACTTCATATGATGAGACAAAGGTTTCGATCTTCTTTGCGAAAAGACAAAAATCAAAATTCATTGTTCAAATATCGGGCAGTTGAAAATTGCTCCCCTTGTTCAGGCCACACTTCGCACATAAATCAATACAATAATAGAAATGAAATATACGGCGGCTGCATAGTCCATACTCTCAGTTCGCTAGAGATGATTTGATTTTCCTTTTCTGCAAATTTTCACAGATTAAATCAAGCAAGTTTGTCCCGAGCCACAAGACGGTGTGTGACCTAATTAGTTGCCTGTCATTTTCGTCGAGTTTTCTACTTCAGTAATTCAACAAATACGCGAACATTGCCAAATCATCAGGAAGAACGGGGAAGACATTTGGTATTTAAAAAAAATGCTTGGATACGAATTCAACCGTCAACCAACACATTCACATATAAATACATAGATATATCGCGCATGTCGTTGTGCATAGTCGCATACAAACATTGCAAACACACATTTTGTATATACTTAATTTGTATAATGTCTTGTCCCACCCTCTCTATTACATATTCATTATTCACCTTTTCTTGAAATGATTAATATTCTTTCTTTCTTTTTTCAATCATTCAATTCAACCGTTAACCAACACATTCTCATATAAATACATAAAGAGATATATTATCCACATGTATGTTGGAGTGCACAGTCATATGCAAATATAGTAAAAACACGTCTTGTGTACACTTACTTGCTTTCTTGTCTCCCCACCCTATCTTTTACATATTTATCATTTATCTTTTATAAATTAATCAATTACTACTATACTATATACTACATACTAGACTACACTATACTACACACTACTAATGCTAGCTATTCTACTCCTCCTCCTCCTCCTCCTGTCTCCTCCTCCTCCTCCTCGCTCCTACTACTGACTATACTACGTACTATATCCTACATCACTACTACTCTACTTCGCCTACTACTACTACACTATACTAAATATACTCACATACTCACTACTGCTACTAACCTACTCGAGAGCTATGCTACACTACTCACTACTCCTACTACTACTCTACCTACTTCTACTACTACTACACTACCCCAACTAACACTATACTAACCACCACTGCTATACTTACTCGACTGAACACTATACTACTACTACTACTACTACTACTACTATCACTCCTACTTCTACTTCTACCACTTAATACCACTACCACTACTACTGCTACTGCTGCTGCTGCTACATCAACATCAACAACAACAATGACTACTACTACTACTACTACTACTACTACTACTACTACTACTACTACTACTACTATTACTACTACTATTATTACTACTACTATTACTACTACTACTACTTCTACTACTACTACTACTACTACTACTATTACTACTACTATTACTACTATTACTACTACTACTGCTACTACTATTTCTATTACTACTACTTCTACTACTACTACTACTGCCACTACTAATACTGCTACCACAACTACCACTACTACTACCACCACCACAACTACTACTATACTACTACTACTACTACTACTACTACTACTACTACTACTACTACTACTACTACTACTACTACTACTACTACTAGGCCTACTCCTACAACTTCTACCACTTTTATTACTAATACTTTTTCTAAACGTGCCGTATCTATGCTATTTCATAATAACTCGTATCAAACGACTTTCTATATTTATAAACGATCATCAACAAAGCATGTTAGCGACAAGAACTACATGTTCATGACTTTCTCTGGCAATCGATTTTTTCTACTGGTAACATTGTAACTCACTCTTCCTCATAATAATTAACATCGTCGTCTCAAGATGTCAGTATGTCTTTAATAATGAACTTCATCGAATGACGAGACGTCGACATAAGTTTGACTGAGAGCTCTCTATTAACTCGTATAATACGCGAAGATACATCAATGCAGCGATCCGAGATAAAGCCTTCTTGTCGGAGATGTAGGACATTCATATAATCTATTGATCGATGATATTAATAACTTCATATCAATTTTTCGGTGCGTGTGGCAGTGCACAGTAAGTCATTTGACTGATTACAAAAGAAAATTACATGGAGATTTTCGGATGAAAATCAGTGACGCTTTAGAGAAATTCTTCTTGGATCCTTTCTTTCTTTACAAAACACGATATCAAAGCATTTAGGCTCGTGTGGGTATAAATGACTGAGATCATTATATTGTCATATCCCCTATTAGAAAGTCATTAAAAAAAGCTAATAATTTTAATTCAATATCCTTCCCCACCGGTGCGTCAACGAGAGGGATTTGATGTGAAATTGAATAAGAAACGTATTTTTTTTCTTGACTTGTAAGTGAAATGATAGATCAACCAATACTATATTGAAACCATCCATCTAAATGATGTAAAGAAAATAGAAGAGAAAACGAGAGAGAAATTCTCGACAATGATTGGATTGTGGCGGAAAGTCCTCCCGTATTGATTGCGCTTTCGTAATTACCAATCATACCGATTTTAAGGCGAATCTCTGCAAAATTTGTAACAATAGGGCAATATAAGGTATGGAACAATGAGCCAGTTCGGTTAAGGTAAAATCCATAAAAGGGAGGGGTATTATTAGTGATTAAACGAGCGAGAAAGATCGTGCATGCAATGTTAATAGGCGTAATGGGTTTAGAATTATCGAACGATTGCAAACGAAAACAGAAGTCATGTATTTCAAGTGAGTGATCCTCTCGCTCAATCTATTGATTATGCTAAACTATCTAACGATCAATTATAGAAATAATACATTATTTATTTTACCTTGCGTAATTAAGTAAGGTAAGATATAACGGTATTTATCGCACTTGAAGTCTGTAATAAAGTCTCTATAATCGCATAAATGTGTAGTTTTGTTATTATCCTTATCATTATGATGATTATGATAATGATAATCATTATTATTAGTAGTAGCATTATTTTCTTCATTTTTCTTTTACTACCACTCTTACTACTACTACTACTACTACTACTACTACTACTACTACTACTACTTCTACTACTACTACTACCACTACTACTACTACTACTACTACCACTCTTACTACTACTACTACTACTACTACTACTACTACTACTACTACTACTACTACTACTACTACTACTACTACTACCACCACTACTACTACTACTACTACTACTACTACCACCACCACTACTACTACTTCTACTACTGCTACCACTACTACTACTACTCTTACTACTCTTACTACTACTACTACTATTGCTATTACTATTTCTACTTCCACTTCTTGTTGTTGTTGTTGTTCTTCTTCTTCTTCTTCTTCTTCTTTTTCAACTTCCACTTCTTCTTGTTCTTGTTGTTGTTGTTGTTGTTGTTCTTCTTCTTCTTCTTCTTCTGAAAAATAATAATAATAGTTCTAGTTTCTAGTTAATAGTTTATAGTTTGCTATGTTAAATTATATTAATCAATATTTTGTCCAAATATGTTTTAAATGAGTGGGGCTGTATATAAGGATGAATTTTAAACATAATTTGATGAAAATATTTTCCTTAGTTTAACACGTTTAGTCCTCCAATCAAATCAGTTCCCAATCAAGCACTCTCTCGATGGAAATATTTTGATTTAAATAAAATGGTTTATTAGGCGGCCGTATCCTGACTAGAAGTTAAATAATGTGAATAGATATAAAATAGTGAATTAAATTAAAATAAAAGGACATTTTCACTCAAATATACACTGTACCATGCAATTGGCACGATTTTTGTGTTTATTTGAAATGTGTATCGTATTTATATTTTTCTGCAAAAAGGTCATTGGTTGTGCAACGTGAGACGCCATAATTTATAAACAAGTAAACATGTACGGATTCAGTTTATCATTGTAACATGTTTTTCTGATGTAATTAAGGAAATTGTTGTGCAGAGTGTGTGATACCTTACAAACTGAATCTTGAATATAAGCGTGTTCATGTAAGCTCGACATTGAAATTTACGAAAACAAGACGATTGCTGCACGATAACACCATGGAAACAACGCCTGTATTGTAGGCAAACAATCACCATTTTATGTCGACCATGTGAAATAGATTATAACATACACATACACATAATTGCACTAGTCTTTTGGCGTGTATTTTTTTAAATCTAAACGTGCTGTTATCATGGCAAAGATGTCATTTGTACTTTTTTAAAGTTTAGTTTGCAGATGTAAGCATGAAATCCTTGTGAAAGACCGGGAGACGCCGGGATTTATAGGTGTAGGTCAAAGGTCAAACGAATGCCAGAGCTCCTGTGAGTAACGTGCCGACTGGGCGTGTCCCTCAAATTGTCGGTGAACGGGGCGGTGGGAGGCCACCAGGCCTCATCCAGGTGGAGCTGGGAGTTTTGATGGGTGGTACTAAAATCGAAAACTCAAATGATTTATTATGATTTCTCAATGTGCATTTGAATATGTTTACAAAATTGCACAATGTGTATGTATTATTATTTATGTAATTAGGCCTACCGTAGTGTATGCACCAACCACATCGGGAGCTCTTGCAGCGCATTAAAATATATTCGAAAGTTTTATACGGTTTATAAATTTTATATTATTATTATTATATTCCTTTAGAAAAATGAAGAGGGTCGTAGTTATTCGTTGCGGTTGATATCGTTCTTGTATGTTAGTATGATCAAACACATGACATAATCTCAATCTTGCATTTTTGGTTCAATAATAAACGATAAAACCCACTTACATCCTAAATAAAATATGGCAACTTGTACACATTATTTTGGCCCGCCGATAATTCGCATACACTAACTTTACAGCCCAAGTTTAGTTTTGGTGATTTTTCTTTTATTTTAAAGCTTTATGCCCAAAGTTCATATCACACCAAGGACAGATTCTGAATGTCTTTCGGGTTTTTTTATCATTTAATGAAAAATCTCTGGGGAACCCCCGACATTTTCGACTATATTTCACATATAGCATCCAACATGTCCAAAGGGTTAATAAGGTGTTAAGGTTATATGAGTTATACCTCATCAGAAAGAGCAGACTCCGAAAATCTCGGGCGTCCCCCCCCCCGAGATTTTTAATTAATTAATTTAAAAAAAAACCGAAAGACATTCAGAATCTGTTATTGGTGTGATATGACCTTTGGACGTAAAGCTTTCAAATAAAAACAATTCCCCTAAACTAAACTTGAGCTGTAACCCATAGGGCCCGATGCAATTTACGCCATAATTCTTCATTCAGAGACGACAATATTTTCAAGTGGTTACAAGTGGAGTGAAATCCCAAAATGTATGTTTCTTGTGAAAAAATGCAAGTCTGGTTATATACCGTGGTTTGTTTTGACGATGACAATAAGTGTTTGTTAATCACAGGCTTTGTCATGTATAGTATGTAACGAATTTCAAACGAAATATTCAAATATTCAGTACTTTTGGAGAAGAAAAAATATGTTTTCCTCCACCATAACACCAGTGGCGTATCCAGACTCTCCTGGTTAGAACGAAAAGAGGTGGGGCTGCTTCTGGCAGCCACAGTCTTTGAACTGATTGAAAAGTATTGTCTGATTAAGTTTTCAATCAATCTCAGCTGCGAATAAAGGAACGAATTTCTCGATGTCATTAGATTTTTCTTCTTGAAAGTGATCATCCTTACATAATTATGTCAAGAAATGGACATTCTACCAAATTTGAAAAACCTTTAAAATATATTTATTAATCATCTAACAGCAATGCTACTATAAATTTGTTTAACACGTTGGAGAGGATTTGATTTGCTTTAATATGCATTTCCATAGACATCGTGACGAGATATCTCGTGTCTAGTCTTCAACAGATTCAAAGTGACAAATATCGTTAAAGGGGGAGTGGTCCCTTATACACATTGGCTTCTCCACTGCATGTGGAAATGGGGCGTTCGACAAATTCCAAATAGGCCTGGATATAGGGCACCCCTCTGCTTCTGACCTCATTTTAGACAATGGATTTCATGGACATCACATGGTGTTATTGTGCTGTAAATACTATTTAATAAAGATTGAATAGTTCTTGAAGAGATTTGACTTTCTTATAAAAAGATTTGTAAGGGGAAATCTGGGATAAGACGCATGTATTAACCTATGGGTCACAGCAGGCATTGAAGTGAAATTTAATATTGTTTCAGATGATATTATTACATGACGAAAAAAAATATTTTGAGCAATTTTGATGGATTGGGTCAAACTCACAGAAAAAAAACATCATAAATATAGCAAAACAATACTAAGACGAATATAAAAGACCACTGATTGAGATAAAATATACATGAATATACAGTGTGTCTAAAAAGATGTGCAAGTGAAAAGCGCCCTCTTTGGCAATTAGAAAATACTTTTTGACGTGTTGCTTACACCAAAGTCAAGGGCATAGCCTTACCTATCAAATGTCATTTGTTCTGTTTAATTTGCTTATTTTAATTTCGAGATATGTTCACTTAACCACAAAGGGGCAAATCAATGTCACCTTTACCAGTTTACCAGGGTTTGATGCCCATCATTGACTGTAGTATAAAGTGTCGCAATTGTGATTATTTTTTACCTTATCGCTGTTAACTAAACATAATATCGAGATTAAAACAAGCAAATTGAACAGAACAAACGGAATCTGAAAGCTAAGAATGTGCCCTTGATCTTGATATAAGTATCGCGTCACAAGAGTATGTTGTAATTGCCAACGAAGGCGCGTTTTTCTTGCATAATTATTTTTGAGACACGCTGTATAGGAGTTTAAGAAAATTTGAAGTTTGCTCATTAAACCTCTACCATCGTGTGTATACCCCAATATGGATTGACACCAATATGGCCGGACATATTTTTCTTATCCACCTCTAGCTTGTGTAGTAAGTTTTATTTCTTTATTCCGAAATGTGATGTAAAGCATTTGTGTTTTAAATATTGTTTAAATATGTTTTTAATGTTTGTATAGTTCGTTACTTATGTAATTCAAGTTCTAAAATGAAGCTATCGTTTTTATGCATTGTTCACTAGGGTTTTGAATGTATCATTTTACGATAATAAATGGATAAGTACATTGTCTAGGTGTCTTTGTACTTTCCCGTGTATAATGTAATAAACGTCATGTATATGCCTTTTTGCTCATAATTATGTTTAATTACATTATTTCTCCTTATCAAATTACGGTCCTCATACATAATCATACACCATATTACAAAAAGCTATTACAATGAAACAAGCTTACCCAACAAAAACGATATGCATTCAAAATATACATTATATACATAATATTATATGTTTCACTTTCCTTTTTGCGAATTTATATTCATAAGAATAATAAACGTGTTACGTTTTATTATTTAATCATATATTTGGTTTTAAGTGAATGATTAAATTCAATTTATGGTATAGATCTCAAGTTTCAACTGCCTATGTGAAACATCATAATTTTGCATACGGTTTAAGACATCATGCATGAAAAAGTGAATGCATTTTTAAACTATTATATTATATAATCACAAAGTAATTGTGTTATAATATATATTATAATTAAATTATGATTACAATGTAAAGGAACGGAGAGGTGTTAAGTCTATTGATAGTTATTTAATGAAATAATTCAATTTAATTGAATGTAAAGACGGTCCAGTTATCATTCGTAATTGTTATAGTTAATGATCAAAACAAAAAAGAAATGTATTGTTTTGTAATTCGTTTGGGAAATAAAGTACATTGCGTTCCTTTTAATATACTCGTTTTTAGAAATGATTTCTAAACGTTGCGAAGTTAATGCACAGAAAGTACGTTCAACTCAAACACGAAGATAACAATAAAATGTAAACATGTATCATACAGACTAGAATAATAAATATAGTCCTTTATATTGTCAATAAATTAAACATCTTTCATCTGTTAGGCATGTTAACAGAAGTGTCTATTACTACTCATTTTTTTTAGCAAAACGAGAATTTACTTTTTTGTTAAGTTTAAGTTATCGATGGACACAAATGCATTCATTGCCGGACTTCTTTCTACAGAAAGTGGTATAGTAGACAAAAAGACCACAAAGTTTTTGTTAAAGCAGAGAAGAAAAAAGAAACAAGAAAGATTTATAAACGAGAAAAGTCGCCCCCTCCCCATGAAAAGATTGGGGGCAAAAATGTCGTTTCCCCATTAATATTGACAAATTGAAAAAAAAATCGTAAATCGTAATGCAAAATTACGTTTGAAAATCAGTGCAAGGCACTACAAACTATAAAAATACTACTAAACATAGATATAATTTTTCAATTTTTGACATTTTGCCCAACATTTTGCCCGCTACCCAGCTTCCACTACCCTAGTCTCGGTTTCAGACCATGCAACTTTTTTCCATCCTCAGAGTACTAGTACTCACTCTCTTACTTTTTTACCTTCACTCTGCCAAGTTGATGCAAGAACAGGACCTCACCATTGGCCACACTAGTCTCAGTTCAAGACAGTTAATTGATGATAGTAATCTCTCTAGTACATAGGATAAGTTCTTACGTCTGGAAGCCAGACTACCACTCCCCTTGACTAGTACCCCTTCACACTTCACAGGACATGAAGGGGTATGAATGTACTGATGCTGTAGCCCCCCCCCCCCAAAAAAAACAACAACAACAACAACAACAACAACAACAACAACAAAACAAAAAACAAAATCATAAAAGGTTGTCTCAATTTTGAACCCTCGACCTTCAGTTTCAAAACCAGGTGCTTTCTGCTGGGCCTTCGCACCACAGGATACCAAAGTTAAAGTAATATGCTAACATTGTGGAGCTTCAAACTAAAAAAAACGTCGAACTTTGCTATCTGAGCTACATAGTAGTGTTTGAATGGACAAGTAAACACCCTAGAATACAAAAGTTTGGAAATTTATGCTGCCACTGGCAAGATATGAATGAATAAACAATTAGTACTCGGGGCGAGTAAAAAATAGCCTAGATCCATACACAGTAAGTCTTTGGGAGGAAATGGCCAGGTGATTCCGGTCAACTTACGAGTTTTCACTTTTTAAAGCACTAAATAATCATTTTGAAATACAATTTTTCAGGGCTTCATGTTTAGACCTTATCAAAGACACATGACGCATGGAGGATTATGTAGCTCACATTTTTTAACTGTAGTAAATGTCAGTCAGTGGCTTTAATTTAATTGTGATGGTCACTATGTGGGGCAAATTAATCACATATATTTAAAAGAGAGCATACCTATCAAAAGAACGAAAAATAACTCTAGAACAAAGTCATGATTTTCATTTGTTTCTCATAGTTTTCTCCGTCCTTTTTTTGATTGGTTTCTACCAATTTCCACAATGTGTACTTAAAAATTTATAATAAAACAAAATGTTTTCGAGTTAAGTGCAAACATTTTTTCATTCCAAATCCCAGGTCCAAAACGGCTAAAATGGCAGTGTTTTTTGACATAAAAAGGGGGTAAAAAGTGGGGTTTTGATAAGTTTACAAAAAATTAAAATCTAACACCCCCTTTAGTATAAGTGGGGTGTTTGACACCTAATACATCCCCCTTTTGGCAAAGGAAGCAGGGGGGGGGGGGTTAACACCCCAAACACGTCCCCTACCTGCGTACGCGTACCTCCTTGGTTTGACCGAAGGCTTGTTTTCGTACCACTGAACGATACGATCCATTGCAAAAACTCATGTACCACGTGGACGATTAAGGAGGAGCGCGTCGTATAATGATCACGCTCTATCACAGAAAGGTGATTGACGAACGGGAAGGAGTACGAACCAATACCACGTGACCGAAGACGTGCGCAACAGCGCATTGCAGTCACGTGATTACAGAAGAAACCATGGCCTCTAATCCAGCCGTTTCCTTCCATTAATTGCAGGACGAGTATCACCATTGAAGTCCATCAACGGAAAACAGTGAAACATTCACTATTATGTACTTCCACATCTTCAGAAGAAAGTTCTTTTTTTTTTTGCAGAAAAATTTGTTCTTTTTCCTGCAATGTCTTTGAATTTGCGTCAAATTATTATGTTATCAAGTTGTAACTTCTGTTTGTTAACATGTAGCACCACAGATCCTATTTTACACAACTATCGTTTTCCACCGGTTCCGCCTTCACAGCCGTGGTATAACTCTGGTTGATTTTTTGATTTACTTGTGTGAAAAAAATTGGTTCATAAGACATATCATTATACCATATATCGCATCAAGTATAATTATATCGTATTACATATAAAATATATAACATTTATGCATTATGTCAAATCATGCCATATTATAACACATTAGGTCACTCAAATCATACATCACATTGAAATATATAATAATATAACACATAATATCGTTTAATGCCATATCATTGATTTCATCTATCGACCATATCACATCACATAAAATCCTATATATAACTTGGATATTGATAAAGCTTTTTTCATAATTTGATAATGAAAAAAAAAATGTTAACTTGTACATGGTACATGTACATGTACGAATACTACTGTCTTGGGATCAGACACCTGTAACACTAAAATATTATCGATTACGGGATTAATTGCACTTTGATAAGTTTAGAATTGCTAGGGGCAATTCTACAAATCATTCCAGTGGAAGCATACACGCCCTCCGGGGCAAAAACACATTTGTTGCAATATCAATACTGGATGGTTAAACCGGCAGAAAATTGACTAATGCTACAATATTCCTGCCACTTTTGGGGGACATTTCCATCATTTTACAAATCAATAACCTTGCGCTACCTTGACAGTAAGTGTCAATGATTTGTAAAAGTACGGGGTTACCGTTTTGCTGAGGC
>JZLH01S0019877.1:15910-32870 GCA_001188425.1 Eucidaris tribuloides | reverse complement strand
TTGTTCCAGTATATAAAAACTCAACCAGTGGTTTTACATTACAAAGGTCTGTACATGTGTGTTTGCCCAATAGACAAAGATATTTTGATAATCTTTAATTCCAAAAAAATATAAAAGATGGCTTATAAAAAAAATGTACTTAATAATTCAACTGAGAATCTAGAGTTTCGGCAGTTTGGCTTCTTATCATGTTGCTTAATAATCTAATGTATGTGTAGGAAATGGAAAGAATTTAATAAATGTTGTTCTACTGTCACCGATAAAGAATTATACATGGAAGTGGTTAAGTGGTTATTTTCTTTAACCCACTGGAGACTACAAAAAAGATATCTCGGTCTAGGATATTTGGAGAACGTAAAATGTTGAAATCAATTTGTCTCCAGTGTTTTAATTAAACTAAGAAGAGAATATGGAATTTGGCTTCTTGTATGTTTCATGAATTCTAATTTCCTTCATTGATACCCCCCCCCCCACCCAAAAACAAAAACAAAACAAAGCCAAAAACAGAACAAAAAACTGGCAATATTGTCACTTTTAAAGGCAAGGTTCACCCTGACATCAAGTTGGTTTTAATAAAAGCATAATTAACGACAGAAATATTAAGTGAAATTTGCGAATAATCACCACAATAACAGAGTTATGAAGCAGGTCAAATTTAAACTTGTGCCGTCACCTTGCAGCAATTCCCTACATTCATCGTAAATATAAATTCTGGGCAATTCCATGAAAATAATCAAATTTTGTCGTCCGAGCCCATTTTCCGAGTGGCCGCATTCTTATCTAACTTCCACAAACTGCTCTGGGCCATAGATAATATTAAGAGACATTATAACGGCTTTAAAGATTGGTTTATTGATTTGCACTCTCAAAAAACTCTATTATGAATCAAATCAGCTGAAATCATATCCAATGTGAAGATTTGATATAAATAACACCTCTCTAGAAACTTGGGGTAAAATATTGAGTTTGGTTAAATCTGAAGTCGGTTTAAACTTCATCGCTTTTTCCATTGCCAGGAGCAAATTTTAAAAAATCCGCGACATCAGACGTGGCACCGTCGTCCAAAATGGTCCGATCAGCCGTAGCTCAACGGTCCGCCGCGGGGATAGCCGATTGACTAATCATGGGCGCTCGCGGTCTCTTGTCTAACGGTGGCACAGTAACCGTGATTCGATTTTGAGCAAATTGAAATCTCACAAGAAAGAATCAATTCTGGTACATGCTCCGTTATTAGTTTTTCTCATAAAACACAATTCATGACGTAATGTCTCAGATTTCAACACAGGGGATATTCGCAGTTTGTAAGTACTAACTACTGTTTGGTATTGATAAATAAGGAAGTGAATGGACTGTGCAAATCAATAACCCAATCTTTAAGGTATTGCTACACATTTACACAGTTAAAAAAATCTGAGCTACATGTTCCCCTGCTACGCATTGTCTTTGTATATAGGTCTAAAAATGCAGCCTGAAAAAATTGTATTTCAATAATGAATTATTTATGCTTTAAAAAGTGAAAATCGTTTTAGCTTGATGGATTCACCTGCCTCTATACTTTTCTCCGCATAGACTATACTGGTGGTAGTAACACCTTACGCTATTTAAAACTGCCCGAGTTTATTTGTTTATTCATCATAACTTGGCATTGCAGTGTAACTTTTCCAAACTTTTTTATTCTAGGGGTGTTTATTTGTCCATCATGAACACTACGTATGTAGTTCAGATATCAAAAGTTGACAATTTTTTTAAATTTGAAGCTCCACAATGTTGCCTATACTTTAAGAACAAAAATCAAAGAAATCATTTCGGGGTCCACATGTAGGGGTCGGACGTATCATATTTTACTGTAATTGCGCCTTCTGTAAAGAGTGCCCTTTTCTTAGAAATTTGAAAATTTGTTTTAACCACGAGTATCAATGTTATTATGCAGAAACGCTGATGTTCATATGATGGTTCTGTGAAAAACCCATTCTGATTAAACATGAACCATGTAAAAAAATGGCAATTTATGGAATTTATATAGGCATGATATAATAAGGAGCCGACGCATATGACGCGATACAGAATTACACTTTGAATTTCATACTCGTCATTTTTGTGGATTTTCGCCAAGCTTTCACCTAATGTGTTTCTCTCATTATTTGTTTAATTTTTATTAAAACCTAACTTGACGTCAGGGTGACCCTAGGCTTACTAAAAGCATGCTACACAAAGGCGTAAAGGCTGTTTGTGGGCACGGGGGAGTGCACATTCTTGGGAAGGTGAACTAAAGTGATCATGGGGAGGTGACATCCTTAGGGAGCTGGAACTAAAGTTGATCAAACAGGCATTGAGCAGAAAAAGTGGGCAAATTTCGTTTTGCTTTGCTAGTGGCGGAAGTCCTATGGCTCTGCGGGGGGGGGGGGGCGGGCGGGCGGGGGGGGGGGTTGCACGTGCCGCAGTGACCCCCCCCCAAGCCTACGCGCTTGCTACTTATTTTGTAGCTTTCGCATAACTTGGTACACAAGGTTTCTGCAGCAAGAGCTGAGGTTTTTTTAATCTGGTCCAGTCTTAAGGTAAATCTTCTTTGTCAAATCACTAATGTCATTTTGAGTTCTGAACTACATGTAGTTTCGTAAAATGTGGTATATAAAGTTCCTCGAGTTCAATAATGTGGACAAACGTGTTTATTCATCTGGTTTTGTATACCGCGCCTTGTCTTCAGTTGCTGTTGGGATGATTTCTGCTATTTTTTGAGTCACTGATGATCGGGTCAGGGGAGGATTATTTTTTTTTTCTCTACCGAGGATGCATCAAGCAATAGATGGACGTGAAGTTTGATTGGTCGAGCATAGTCGTGAATGGGCCCCCGCGGCCCCGAGAGGTTATGTAAGTTGCAAATCGTGCGCTGTCAATAACTCTACTGCAGAGAATTTTTGAATTGGCTCAAGTGCAGTGTTGGCAATTTCCCGGTCAGAATCTTATTTCCCACCCAATTGTCTGGGAAACAGAATTTTTTTTTCATATTCTTTCACCTTTCCTCTTTGTTGTACACTTACATGTATTAGAAAACGTAGTATTGAAATTTCTATCAGGGTCAGACATTAATTCAGTATTGGTAAATTAATGCCTGTTTCTACTACAGTAAAAAACAAATTCAAGACAAATCCTCCAGCGTGAATATTATACTCCAGTCCCAAATCTGGCCATTATTTTGGTATATGTTACAAGTTTCAACTCGTGTGGTTCTTTGACTTACCAATCATGTCACTGCCCTGTAAGGGACTGACCAGGCCCACCCGACCCCTTGTGTGTAGTCTTGTCCTTTACCTTTCTGATATTTGTTTTTGTTTATTTGTTTTTGTTTTTGTTTACTAGGATGAGGATGAATGTTATCGATGTGGTCGCCATGGTCACTTTGCCAGGGAATGCCAGGTTTCTAATAGTCGTGGTAGCAGTGGCAGATACGGTGATCGGAGACGATGTAAGTTTCATACGGGGATGGCGCCGGGGGTGGGGGGGATGGCGCCGGGGGTGGGGGTGGGGGTGGACAGAAGGGGCGACCGTTCCCCTCCTATTTTTTCTGAAGTTAAATGATGTGGATTTGACTCTTTTTCAAAAATTTCACCCACCTGCTTGTCAGATGCTGTTTGGCTTGAAGTTCGGCTTTGAAAAAATAATTTTTGGCAGGCAAAATTTTCCCAACGGATTTTGCCCCTCCTAAGATTTTACCCTGGCCCCACCCCTGGTTTCATATTCATTCATGAAGCAGGGGACTGGAAGCAAAAGCCTGGCTCAGACCCACCCCGAATTGGTGAAAATTTTTACCTGGTCCTGGCCTAGCCACCCAGGGGGGCCAGTGTCATTACAAGGTGTACACCATGCGCGTGTGAAAAAACGCGTAAAAAGGGTTTTTTTCACGGTCGGGCGATGTACGCGCGTACATTGAAAAGGGTATCAAAATCGGGAAAAAAGGGTATACTTTTAACAGGATGTTACTTGAAAAGGGTATCTTTTCAGACTCGAATACTTGTTTAGGGTATGCTAAGATCGACAGAAAATTACTTGTTTAGGGTCTATTTTGAAAGTCCATACACGCGCATGGTGTACACCTTGTAATGGCACATGCTCATGTATGGACTTTCAAAATGGACCTTAAATTATTCTCCGATCTTAGAATATCCTAAACAAGTATTCATATCTGAAAAGATAGGGCCCACCCTTTTCAAATAAGCATTCTGTTAAATGTTTAAAAATTTTCCTGATTTTTTGCGATTTTGATACCCTTTCCACTGTACGTGTGTCGCTCGCCCTGAAAAACAACCCTTTTTCTGGACTGCCAACTCTCACGCAATTAGCGTGAGACTCACGCAATTTGGCCCTTCTCATGCCAGAATTTTGCTTGATTTTCCATACATTTGTATTGATCTCACGCATTTGGACCTCTCACTGATATCACTGGCCTATGGGAGTCTCGCGCCAATGGATTCACAGACATTGGCAACTCTGCCTTTTTACGTGTTTTTGTCCCATGGCATGGTGTCCACCTTGTAATGACAGTGCCCACAACCCCCCCCCCCCCCACACGCACACACATCACGCACACACACTTGGCTCTGTGTACTGAGATTGAGCACCTAGCAATGAACCATTAGATCCTAAGGCTGCACTGTCGTAGGGGAAACGCCCTCTACCATAGGCGTTTTAAGCCCACCATAGGTTATTAGAGGATACTACGGGAAAATGGCCTTGCGTAGGGGATAAAGTAGGGGGATTTGATGATTTTTAGAGGATTAAGGGGGTTTGAAATACTTCTCAGAGAATATTTAAATCCTGAAGGATTCAGAGAATTTCTGTATATGTTGTCCGTTACGTTGTCCATCTCCGACAAAGAAATCGAGATGCAAATACTTGTATTTTCTAAAGGTTATTTAATGTAGGGGGAATAACGTACCTACGAAGCCGGAAGGGGAAGTAGATTTGTTAAAGGTAAAGCACAGTCTCGTAGGAGCAAAATTAGTCTGCAGGCACAGAACTCTATTTTGGCAACTACAAAATTTCACAGCGCCGTTGCGGCCAAGACTAAATCTTGTTGACTAGGGCAAGGAGTCTAAACACAAGGCCTATGGAAGATAGTCTGCAGCACAGATTGTTCAGACCCTGCATTGGCTGTAGCAGCGACGGACAAGAGGTTTGTGGCCTGCAAAGCTAGGAAGAAAATTGGGTTATTAGGCGTAGGGGAAAATGGTGTCCTGTAGGGGGAAAAAAAAATTTAAAACGCATGTGGGGCCGTAAAGGGGAAATTAAATATTTTGAGTGGCAGCCTGCAAAGATCTCATATCAAAACAGAATGAAAAGCCAGATTACGTTATCGGTAATGGAGCAGCCATGTCACCACCGCTGGTTGTACTGTCAACGTGGTCGGTGAACAAGAAATGTGTGCCTATCTACAGACAGTTGCTACTAAGAAGAATGTATATTCCTGTTCTCGTCATGCCTACTGTATTAACACCTTTCCGCCATCGTAGCTAACATAGTCATTATATTCGGTCAAGTACATGGTCACTATCGATGCACCTGTTTACGAATGCATTGTTTATGGGGGATTGAAAATAATCCCAGCAAGTACATGTAAGGTATTCAAATGTAAAGGCAAAAACTGATTATATTTCGCAAGTTGAAACGTCAAGGTCACAAGGCCCCATATATTACATTTCCTGATTTGGGATCAATCGACCAAGATAACACAAGAATCGTCCTGGTTAGCGATTCATGTGACCTTGGGTTCATTATGCTGTTTGAGGCAGTAGATGAAGCGATTACATTTGAAGAGTTTAAAGCTTTAAAGGTGAACTGGTCAAGCTTACGATATTTCACTTTTTTTTCAAGCACCATAATAATTTTTGAAATATCTTTTTTTCAGGATTCATTTTAAACCTTAATCAAAGACACTGGTAGCCTGGAGAATACATTGAGCTCACAGATTTAAACTAGAAACAAGTTTATACAATGCCTTTAAGGAGAATCAAGCTGAAAGGCCAGCAAGTTTCAATCTTATTCGTGGCACGATAGATTAATCGCGCATAGAAGGTTAGACAACAAATTTGTTACAAGTATACTGATGAATTCATTTTAAAAATGAGTAAACTTTTGACCACAAAATTTTCCACAGGTAGAATCCCTGGATATTTTACTTGATTAGAATAGTTTTTTACCCAATTGTTGACTACCACCAATCATGTTCCATTACTTATATTCGCAGTTAAATCCGTCAAAGTCACAAGAGGCCCCAACATTAATACTGATTTGGTCAGTATGAAGATAACTCAAGAATCTCTGTTTAGAGTTTCATGTGACTTGGGTCAAGTCATGCGTTGAGGCCTGATTGAACATGATTACATTTCGAGTTAAAAGTCAAAGTCAAAGGGCATATACAAACTTTATTTGTTTCTTTATCTAGGCTCAGTCACATTTGACTGCGGACTCGTCGAGTAACTTTACTAGGATTTATCGTATGAATTCTTTTGGCGCATCGCAGATGCTACGGGTTTATGAACTATGTGTTCACATTTTACGAGCATACCATGCCCGATTGTTGGCAGGGGTTTGACCCTCGAGTTGAGCAGGTGTAGAGGATGGATGAGATCTGCGCTGTCATAGCAGAGATTATGGATTATAGTGCAGTTGCCTGCAGTCTCCTCAGCCTCTTCACAGATAATAGTATGATCATTAGGGAACCCTGTCCGATAGCTGTACGGGATGTACATGACCCATAGGTTTGCAACCTCCGTAAGATTTTTTGCACCCCCCCCCCAATAGCCGTTGGTGCACATTTGTCTACATGAAGCTTATGCGGACCGTTAAACTCATCGATTTCTATATCTGACAATTCTCCGCATGGAGACAAGCTTTGCTGTACGATTTTTTCGTACGATTTACGAGACCTCCCTAGGGCATCGTAGCCTCTACATATTTGTTTTATAGTGGGAAGGTTTGACAATTTTTTTAAAATCGTAACAATAGCCGCTTAGCTTATTGTAGATGGCATCGGTCGATCTTACGCAGGACATGCCCGCGAGGCTTTGCAATGATCAATCGCAGTCATTGTACGATATCGGCTATGTAAGTGGGTACTGAAACACTAAAGCACATGGTTATACACAGTTTTGTGCAACCCATGCATGAAATCATCGTACTGTTTCTGTTCTGCTATCCGTACAATCTCTGATGTATCCTGAAGAGGCCGAGGAGACTACAGGCGTATTCTCGCCATCTCTGTACAATAGCCGTACGATCTGTCGTATCAGCCTCTGCACCAGCTCGAACCCAAAGGCCCGTAACAAGAATTGCATGAATCTCGTAGATATATTGGTAGCCAGTCGCCGGGCTGCGATGCCCCCAATATCTTAGCGATAATCGTTGGATAAAGTTATTGTACGTGTACGCAGTCAATTCAGGCTTATCGATATTTCGTACGATGGCTTGTACAAATCACCACACAGGCTCGTGTGGATCCCTGCGTGCATCGTACAATGCCATCTATGATAATCTAGCGGTCTATGGGCTTAAAACGATTTCTTAAAAATTTGCCAATATCAAATAAACAACAATTGTAGACGCTGATGATGTGGCCGTGGGAGCCGTAAATCGTGCGAAATCATACAGCTCAAAGCTTGTCAGCCTAGGGAGAGGATCGTGTGATAGTGGAAGTAACGATAAAGTATGGCTCCCGTTAAGCCATCTCGTAGACAAATGTGACTAGGCTTTACAAATTACTGAGAATAGGTACATGCAAAAGTGCCATCTCTGTTCAGAACCACCCTGCAAACTAGACAGTTGAAGCTTGTTGCAAAGGAATGATGACCATTGAATTGGAGAAATTTGAACAATGGATTGTGATTATATCGTCAAAATCTAGGTTTAGTTTTTGATATTTGGGGTGTTTTTCTGAGCTGTTTATGCATTATAATCTAATGATTTCATTAAAAAAAGGAGGGTGATAACAGAGATGGAGTCCGAGGCTGACCTCGAGGCAAATCCCTGGCTTGGCCTCCGGCTCGGACGATCACAGTATAAAGTCTATGTGAAAACTATTTTCCAAGGGGCTTGTACTTGGGACTTGTCTCTCATCGCCTGGTGATGAAACTCACAAACACCATGTTTTTCTCAGGATGAAAGAGTTTCAGAGCATAGCAATTTTCAGGGATCATTGATAGATATATAGGTCTATCTAAAAAAACACAATGAGCAAAGATTCACATTTACCAAAATTTTTTAAAAAGCGTGAAAAGCATAACTGGTTGTGGTATTAATGCATATTGGTTTTTGTTCAGGAAGTGCAAACTTTTCTTGTTTCATGTTGTTGATTAAAGTATTTTCTATGTTCTCTTTCTCGCACAACGCAGCATCTGCAGCATATGATACACAGGTAAGTTTTCCTACATCATGATGAGAAAAAAAATATTTTTTGGCAGGGATGATGGAGATAACATGGTGAAAACAGGGTAATTCATAAATCATTTTTTTTGTATGATGGGGGGATGATATTATACTCTGGGGAAATGAATGAATACAGTTGAGCTTTCTGGTCTGATTTATTTTTTATTTTATATATACAGTGTGATATCAATAAAAAAGTCGACATTTTAAAATTGTTTTCTTGATTTTGAAATTATTTTTTATATGAATATTTTAACCTTGGCTAAGGCTATCTGATGAATGTTTGGTATGAAAGTTTCATCGCATGATGTGAGCAAACCATGCCGCTTTTGTGGCAATCAGCTAAATTGCATTTCGCAAAGAATTGTTTGTTCTTATAGTCAATGTCCATGCCTCACAGACTGGTGCTGCAAACTCTCAATGATTGTGCCAAGGAATTGAATCCTCAGTGTCTCAGAAGAAGAGCTTAAAATAATTTTGTGACAAAGAAGGACAAAAATGAAGCAATGATTCAGATATACCCTATAAAAAGAAGAAATGTATGTTGCAAAATGAAACTAATGAGGATTAAAAAAAAACAAATGCATTTTCTCTTTTCAAGGGTGGGTGGGTTATTGTATCTGAATATTGCTTTATTTAGTCTTTCTTGTCACAGAATTGATAATAGCTTCTTCCTATGGCATGCTGAGGATTGAAAAAAAAAAAAAGAATGATTCCGATACTAACCATCCCCACCGACCAACAACAAGAAAAATGCTGATTTGTCTTCAAATTCATTTCACAGTTATATGCAACTGACATTTTGTTTTAGGGGCATACTTTGAATCATTGCTTCATTTTGTTTTTTGGGCACAAATTGATATTAGCTACTTCGTGAGCCAGGCTGAGAGATTCCATTGTGTGCACATTCAGGATGAGAGCTCCGAGCACCGCCTGATGAGGCATTGAACATTGACTATAAAACAACTCTGTGCGCAAGCATTTTTTGGCTTATTGATCAAAGTGGGCTGTGCTCACTCATCCGTGAAATACTTTCAATCTACAGTGTCATCAGATAGCTAAGTCAAGTAAAATATTTATATAAAAAAATAATCTCAGATATATGAATTTTTTTGGCGTAATTTTTTTTTCTGAGTGTCCTACTTTTTTAATATGGCACTATATATATTTTTTTTTTCTTTTTTTTGTGGGGGGGGGGGGTGTGGAGTTATGGAATTGCAATGTTAGTTGTAACAATTAAGTATAGTTTTATTTACGACGCATTCGGAGATTTATCTAATAGCAATACCCTTCGACTTATTATTCTTTACATACATGTGTTTGCATTCAAACTTACATAGAAAAAAACGAAAAATCTTCTTTAGGAGTGTATTCACTGAAATAATTCTGATCATCCATTTAAACTCAGCAAAGAAAAGTATCTCAAGAATGCAGTTTATGATTTTAGTGTCTTACATATAGCTTGGTTATCATACAATGTGACAGCATTGCTTAAATGTTTCTAATCAACTAATACCGTGAAATTCAACTATGTATTAACATGTGCAAAATAGTATCCACTCTTTTCATAATCAAAGTGAAAATGGTGTATGTTGGCTTGAAAGTATAATTTTTTTTGCTCCCCCCCCTCCAAAAAGAAAGAAAAAAGAAAAAAACTTTGATTTTTTTTCATTCTGTCTGTTCAATGACTATATTTTTTTTTATTTTTCTTATTTATTTATTTCATTTCATATTAGTATTTTGTTTATGTCTTATTTATTTTTTATTTGTGCATCTGCCCGATGAAATTTTCCTCTCCTATCCCTATCAGTCGTAGAGCACAGCCTGAAAGACACCGGTCGAGATCCAGAATCACGGCGATCGCAGCTTCGCGTCAAGCCGATCAGACGATGAAGGTGTTCAGGCAGCCGAAGCCCGTCTCGAGCAGAAAATGGCCGACGATCATCCGATCGGACATCATCCGAGAACGCACAGCACTCAAGAAAGTCGAAGCACTCTCCAATAAAGGAAAATGCCGATGATTGTCCATAATCATTACCACCCTGAAAATTGTAATTTATTCATAGAATTACTCTTCATTCCCCATTCTTAACCCCTTGGCTCGATGATATGCAGCACGTTGTTGCTTGAGAAGACGACGTGATTGCCGTGTTTGACTTTGAAGGGAATATAACCCATGTTATTCTGATAAAATCTCTCACAATCTTTATTTTTCATATTTTATTACTGTCAAAAATGTTTATTTTCGGGGACAGAACGCATTAATTAATGAAACTCTAACGTTTATCGAGGTTTGATGATTTTGTCATATTTTCTGGCTTTTCTGTAGAAAGCCCGTCGTCTCTGAGTAGCAATGTATTGGGCTTCTCTACAAGCCGTCGTCCCGCAAGGGGTTAACACTTTGGGTGTGGCTTTTGTTTTTATGTATGTTATCTTTCAAAATGAATTTTAGGAAAAATCCAATGCTATCACCAAGACAAGAGTTTGGTAAAACCATTTAGTTGCATCCACTATGTTTCATTCTAAGAAATATCTTTGGCAAGGAATTTAGTGGACGTTTATTTTCGATAACAGGTATGAGACCAACTTCTTTCTCTCGTCAAACCGGTGCGCCGATAGCACCAAGTTTCAAGATTACCACACATAATGTTCATGGATTGAATTTTTATCTGAAGTCAAAGATCCGTTTTGTAACTCAAAGGGCAAAAGTATAAATGCTGATATTCTATATCCAGAAACATTCTGATATAGATAACTTATACGCTTGCTTTCATTGACTAAGTGTGATACATGTAGTCTTTAACTCCAACGGTCGAATAGGATTTTAAACCTGTATGGACTTTATGTGGTGCAGATCTCGACTTCGGACATTTAAGAGCTTAATCATATTAGAATTTAGTAAAATATGTATATTTTCCACTTCAAAGTTAGGGCAATTCCCCGTACTAAAAAAATTGGCCTTTTTGTTTCAGCAACATTTTTGAATCTGCTGCCAACAAATGAGGAAGACAATTTCTTCTTAGGGTCGATGTTAGTACTGGTGAAGGCATTGTATAATAGACATTTGCAATTAAATAAATACTCATTTCTCTATGATATAGAATTAATAAGTCGTGTGTTTGTATGCACATTTCTGCGTCCTGTATGACACATTGACATTTACCTCTAATATTCACTCAAAAAAAGGCTAAACCACTAATTCCATAAAAAAGTTTTTATTGCTCAAGCATTCAGCCAGAGGACTAAGAAATTGTTTGTCTAAAAATGTCTGTACGACTGCACAGAATCGCCCAGTAATCTGACGATCTGACATTGGCAAGGTCATTTGATGATACTACTGAGATGAGGAGATTGATTAAGTATTCACGTTGAATTCCTACTTCGCACAATCTGGAGATATTTGGTAAGCGTGCTGTCGATTTGTTGTGCCATAAACGGCTCCAAACTAACTTTTTTTTTATACTGGTCGACCTGTTAAATTATATCAGTGTCAGCGTAGTCAGTGATAAATTATGTCGGTGTTTTTGTACTAACATTACTACTCATTCTACCCCACATGTCCCCAGGAGCTACTATCCGTAATCTGCATGTGTCCTGTAGCTCAATGCTGATCTCCTGTGAGTAATCTGGACTGGGCTTGCCCTTAAATTGTTAGTGAACGGAACAGCAGCGCTACCAGGCCTTCACTCAGGTGGAGCCTGGGAGTGGTGATGGGTGTCCGGCTTGGCTTGTTTGTTTTGAATTTGTTGTTGTTTCATGAAATTGTAATAAGCGCCTTGACAGTCTTTTGAGTGGATATGCCATTATTACTATTTTATTATTACTGTCGTATCATGAGTCCAGTTTTTCATTTCATTTTACTGGTCGAAACTAAATTTACTGGCGCAAAAATAAATATAAGCAAAATTAGAACTCTATATATACTGACTGTCCGCCCCCCCCCCACAGCATAACGTATTCTGCCGCAGCTCGATGATGCTCGACAATTGTCGGCAGTTCATGTTTATTTGGGGGGGGGAGCGAGGTTGCTGTCAGACCATAGAATGTTGCTAATCATCGTGGTTCCGTATTTATGAAAAGAATTTGTCGGAGTTCGTTTTTTTTACCGTCGGCATGAATGTCCTTATTATTAAAGGCTTGAATATGATGTTAAATAATATCAGCGAAATTCATGTCCGACGTGTATAAAGCAAACCCCAAGTCAACATTATTTTTCGGGTAACTACGGCAACTAAATATAGTGCAATTATTCCGGCAGGTCAAAAACAAACTCACAAACATTATTTTGTACGACGGAGCTCAAACAATAGGTCGCGTATGAGGCCCTTTAATCTTCTCTGATATTCATTATATAGACAGCCATTTGTACTGGCCACGGTCGGACCAGTAAATTGCCATTTCTGAAATTATACTGCCGACAGTGATTGTTGGCAGGTCTCGACGATCAGACATCGACGTGTCGAGCCTACATAGATATAGCATGCACTCCGATTGGCCGTAGCAGAGGTAAATAATTCTTGAATCCAGACCTAGACTTTAAAGGCAGGGATCGTCTTTGGCATGCCTAAAAACTAAGTATCTGTGGTAAATACAATGGCATTTAAGAAGAAATGCTCTTGAACTTAGCAAAATATAGGCTGGAAACTCAATTTGATATAGTGACCGTAAGACTGTGATTTGTATTTTTTTCTCACAGGAGGAAAAAATTCCTACAATAAACGTAACTAAGGCGCTATTGTTTTCTTTCACATTTTTGAAATTCTAAGGTAATTACTCTCACTCTCACTCTCACTTATACACTCCGTCGCTCTTGTGTCGGCATTAATATGGTCTCCAAAGACGCATGTCTAGCATGAATATTTTCCATTTTCTCCCTTGTTTCATAAGCAGTATCTTGTTGAGTTGATCGAGTATGTTTTTTGGGCCGCCCAATTGTTCTCTTCATAGGTTTGGTTGCCAAGTGACTAGATTAGTAACTCTCCCTGGCTCTTTTTACAGGACCCGCAATGAAGTCGTCTCATAGGGCGATTTTAGTTGTAAGGCGGGGGATATCCCATATAGGTCTTTGTTTGAAGTATGGGACTTCAACACAATTTAGTAGGCTTGATTTTGTGTAGCACCTCCAAGGCTTTTTGATCTTTTAGTTTACGGTCCAGGTCTCCAACAGGTAAGCAAACGTTTCAGCAGTAGCTTGGAAGAGTTTTACTTTAAGTTTGCCTTGAGAGGATCAGACTTCATATGTTTAGTCAACTTTGTTTAACGCCTTCCATGCAGGCTTTCCTGACTTTTTATGCTTGTTCCGTGGATTTCCGCCACTGACCCCCAATTATTGAAGAGTTGTCAACTTCTTCTCAAGGGTGTGCCACTCTCAGTTCGTATTTTAACATTGTCTGGTTGATTGAAGGTCATAGAATTCGTTTTTGCCATTCATATGTAACTAACATGAGGGCAGCTTTCTCCACGTTTAATAGCAGTTCTTGAGCTTGTGACAGCGTGTTGATAGTAGAGCTATATCATCGAACAAATATCTAGGTAGTAGAATAAAGGTCCTCGCGACTTTGTCTAGTAGATACAGTAAATCATGAATTCCGCGTCTTGATTGCACACCTGAGGCAGTAATCTAATACAATTATGAAAAGTTGGTAAAGAGGTCCCTTGAAGAATTCCGGCAAGGATGTTAAACTCTTTCTTATAACATCAGCCGTTAGCTTAGCGTGGTAGCCACTGATATGTGTATCAATTTGCAATATGGGAATATTTGTATCTGAGTAAGCTTCATAGCATTAATATTATGATCCATCAAGCCTTGTGGATAGTACAAGCTTTACTTGAAGTAATGAAGGTTTATAAGCTGCTGGTCAGGCTTTTGTCTTCATGCCTTCTATTATTGTCTCAATGCCAGTATTTGTCAGTAGTACATCGTTTTTCTCTAAGCCACACTGATTTGTCTGAGTTTCGTCATCACAGGTGTGGTCTATTTGTTAAGGAGCATTCTGTTGTTGTTTTAGCTACGTGATTGAACTCAATAATCATCTGTAGTTTTAAGTAAGGCCAGAGTCACCAGACTTTGGTACTTGGATGAGTATTTAAGCATTTGACCACGACGGGTTTTTTGTCTGTTTATCAGAAGCATCATTGCAGTATTCAATGAGATATATCATCATTTGCGCATCTTTTTATAACTTCAGGTGGTATTCCTCTCACGTGTTGTTACCTCTTTTATGGATTTTTTGGCTTTCTGGTACTCTGCAATTCAAAAATGCATCGTTCTTATTGGGACTCTTGAAAGCTGTTGGGATATCCTCATCATCATTTGGAACTTCTGGTGGGTTCCAGTAGCTGTTGAAAGTGGATCATACCAGGGTTCGTAAGTCTCTCCTCTTAGTTAATCTCCTTTAATCTGCCACTCCAGATAATATCCTGCCAACTGACACATTATTATGTTACAAGCTCAGATTGTGGTCTCTGATTCAGCAGGTGTGCTCTCATAATCTTCAGGTTTCTTATCAATATAGTCGGTTAGCATTTGGTATGCTCTGTTAACTGTGCTTTACATGTTTTGTTAGATCTTCATACGAATACTCTGTCTGTTTTCTGAAGCATCTCTTTATTCACATTCTCAGTTTACTTGCATTTTCACGCGTTGAATCATAGCCAAAGCTTATCTTCTGCTTCTTAGGTAGCCTTGGCATCAGTTATCAGGCAGCTTCCCTTATTTGCCTGTACCTGAACATTCATATTGCTGATTGATCTTACTAAACTTCTTCGATAAGTACTTGAATATCTATTTCTTATTCAAGTAATATCTGTCTTGCAGTTCAGGATCTGTTCTAATTGTTGACCAATCATATTTAACGTGTTCTTTGGCTTTACATCGTATTGGTTCTTAGACTAAGACGAATATATGCTGACACAATTCCTATGATCAGATTCGATGACTAGCAATAAAGTGTAGGCTTCTGCATTCAATACTCCTGTCATACATTTCTCATTAATTAATATGTAGTCAAGTTCTGCTCTTATCCATTGTGGTCAACAGTCCATAGATCGAGCTTGTTTCTTGTGAAATTTGATGTTGGTCTGATGACAAGGTCATTTTCAGAACATAATACTAGTAGAAAGTCTCTTCTGTTTGGTATTGACATGGTATGAAAACTGTGCATTGTCTAGTCCTATTACTAGCATTGAAGTCCCAGATCATAGAACATTTGTGACGGACAGATTTGGTTGCCTGCAGTAAGGTGCTTGATATAATTCTTTGTTTCTTTTCATCAGAGCCATTGTCGTGCATATGTAACCAATACTTGTTTTAAGGTTGCCAGCAAATTTTTCTTGTAGTGTTCGTTGAATTATGTACTGACGGATGATAAACGCATTTTTGCCATCCGGGACTTAATGCAAACCTACCTCCAACCAATTGCAGCTCACATACTGTTTCCTGGCAGGCTGATGCAGTGAAAGTTGAATCCCTCAGGAAGGTTACCATACTGGAGTTGACTGTTTTAGTATGCACTATCCTGTGCTCTGAGCCAATGATTCTATCTGTACTTTTGCAAGTGCAGCAACTTTCTACTGTTCTTTGGATTCAGTAAGTTCTACATTCATAAGTTGCAACTGTAATATTATTTTCTTACACTTTAAGAATCATGCTCCCTACTGGCTTCACCACGATCAGATCGGCATCCTTCCACTTGGATTTGGTGTCGAGCCATTATTTTCACAACAAGGCGGAGAGTTTCCCAGTAGAAAATTTTAGGCAAGGCACTTTATACGCCTGTGCTTTTAGTCTTTGCGCTCATAATTCTTTCAGTTGTATTGTTTCTGCCTGGAGGTCGAATCCTTCCAGCAAGTTTGTTCGATGGCGCGTTGGGATATGGGATCTCATCGCCTTTCTGCCGTTGGAGAAGCGCTCTCATTAACCCCAAGGTCAAGGAGACCTTAACAGCAAATCAATCGCGCATAGGGACAGTGAAGGGCTGCCCGAGTAGCCACGTCAGTTATAGACGCAGCCAGAACCATCAAAGAGTGGGGGCTCGAAGGTGTAATACCGACTACATCAGCGTTCATACTCTAGTGGAGTTCTGCATTGACAAGTTTAAATTGCCGGGAGGGGGGGGGGGGGGTCCTGTTCTCTGTGGAATACACTTGGCAGGTCAATGCTTCAGAGTCCGGATTACACTTCAGCTGAGGCATCTTCATCCTCGAGGCCACTGTCAGGTCCCATGGCGTTGCCATGCTCAGCCTGTCACTCTTTCACTTCCTCTTTTCAACTCAGCTGAGGCATCTTCATCTGGAGGAGCACTGTAGGTCCATGGCTCTCATCTCACCTGCAACTCTTTTCAATCTTTCCTATCTTCAACCTCGGATGAAGCATTGCAGTCATCATCTTCTTCAGCTATGCGCCACAACTGGAGATGTACAGAGATGACTCCTTGTACAGAGGATAATCTTGATTAACGCGATCAATGCAATGACGCATTTTTGTGGAAATGCATTAAATCTCTCTAACTTCAGACTGAGCTCCAAAAAATTTGACTGGCAC
>JZLH01S0019877.1:0-15885 GCA_001188425.1 Eucidaris tribuloides | reverse complement strand
AATTCTCAATTTCATTAATGACCCCCCCCCCCAAAAACAAACAAAACAACAACGAAGCAAAACGAGAAGCAAAAAATGGCAATATGTCACTTTTTAAACCAGCAAGGTTCACCCTGACATCAAGTTGGTTTTAATAAAGCATAATAACGACAGAAACTATTAAGTATGAAAGTTTGGCGAATAATCACACAATAACAGAGTTATGAAGATCAAATTTTAAAACTCTGTGACGTCACCTGCAGCAATTCCCTACATGTCATCGTAAATATAAATTTCTGGGCAATTCCATAAAATAATCAATTTTGTCGTCCGACGCCCCCATTTTGTCCTTCTTTATCTTACTTCCACAAACTGCTCTGGCCATATAAATTAAGAGACATTATAACGGCTTTAAAGATTGGTTTATGATTGCACTCTCAAAAAACATCATAGAATCAAATCAGCTGAAATATATCCAATGTGAAGATTTGATATAAATAAACAACCTCTCATAGAAACTTGAGGTAAAATATTGAGTTTTGGTTAAAATCTGATCGTTTAAACTTCATCCTTTTTCCATTTGCTCAGGAGCAAATTTTAAAAAATCCGCGACATCAGGACGTGGACCGTCGTCCAAAATGGTCGATCAGCCGTTAGTCAACGGTGCGCGGGGATACCATTGACTAATCATGGGCGCACGCTCTCTTGTCTAACGTAGCCAGTAACCGTGTTCGAATTTAGCAAATTGAAACTCACAAAAGAATCAATTCTGGTAAATGTCGTTATTAGTTTTTCTCATAAAACAACAATTCATGACGTATGTCTCAATTCAACACGGATCCGTTTGTAAGTACTAACTACCTGTTATTATTGATAATGAAGAAGTGAATGACTTGCAAATCAAACCCAATCTTTAAGGTATTGGCTACACATTTACAAGTTAAAAAAATCTGAGCTACATGCTTCCCACTGCTACCATTGTCTTTGTATAAGTTAAAAATGACGCCTGAAAAATTGTATTTCAAAATGAATTATTTATGCTTTAAAAATGAAAATCGTTTAGTATGAGGATTCACACTGCCTCTATACTTTCTCCGCATAGCTATACTGGTGGTAGTAACACCTACGCTATTTAAAACTGCCCGAGTTTTATTGTTTATTCATCATAACTTGGCATGCAGTGTAACTTTTCCAAACTGTTTTATTCCAGGGTGTTTATTTGTCCATCATGAACACTACGTATGTAGTTCAGATATCAAAAGTGACAATTTTTTTAAATTGAAGCTCCCAATGTTAGCCATATACTTATAAGAACAAGAATCAAAGAAACATTTCGAGGGTCCCATGTTAGGGTCGGAGTATCATATTTTATGAATTGCCTTCTGTCAAAATGCCCTTTTCTAGAAATTTGAATTTTTTTAACCCAGTATTCAATTATTATGCAGAAACCTGATTTCATATGATGTTCTTGAAAAACCCCATTCTATTAAACATGAACCATAAAAAAATGCAATTTATGAATTATATAGCATGATATATAAGCGAGCCGACGCATTATGCGCATACAGAATTCAAACTTTGAATTTCATACTTGTCATTTTTGTGGATTTTCGCACTTTCACCTAATGTGTTTCTCTCATTATGTTTAATTTTATATTAAAACCAACTTGACGTCAGGGTGAACCTAGCCTTACTAAAACATCACACAAGGCGTAGCTGGTTTGGCACGAGTGAATTGGAAGTAACTAGTGAATGGGAAGTGCACATCTGAGAGTAACTAACGATTGATATAATCAGGTTGAAACAGAAAAGTGGTGCAATTTCTTTTGCTGTATGCGCGAACTCTATGCTCTCGGGGGGGGGTGTGCACTTGGCCGACAGTGCACCCCCCCCGCTACGCCTTGCTACATTATTTTGTAGCTTTCCATACTTGGTACACAAGGTTTCTGCAACAAGAGACTAGGTTTTAATACTGGTCCAGTCTAAGGTAAATCTTCTTTGTCAACACTAATCAATTTGAGTTCTGACACTACATGTAGTTTCGTAAAATGTGGTATAACATTCCTGAGTTAATAATGTGACAAACATTTTTTTTTTCTCTACCAGGATGCCATCAAAAATGAGAATGGACGTGAAGTTTGTGGTCAGAGCATAGTCGTGGAATGGGCCCGCGGCCCTCGGAGAGGTTATGTAAGTATGAAATGCGTGTGCTGTCAATAACTCTACTGCAGAGAATTTTTGAATTGGCTCAAGTGCAGTGTTGGCAATTTCCCGGTCAGAATCTTATTTCCCACCCAATTGTCTGGGAAACAGAAATTTTTTTCATATTCTTTCACCTTTCCTCTTTGTTGTACAATTATTAGAAAACGTTGTATTGAAATTTCTATCGGGGCCAGAGATTAATTCAGTATTGGTAAATTAATGCATGTTTCTACTACAGTAAAAAAGAAATTCAAGACAAATCCTCCAGCGTGAATATTATACTCCAGTCCCAAATCTGGCCATTATTTTGGTATACATGTATGTTACAAGTTTCAACTCGTGTGGTTCTTTGACTTACCAATCATGTCACTGCCCTGTAAGGGACTGACCAGGCCCACCCGACCCCTTGTGTGTAGTCTTGTCCTTTACCTTTCTGATATTTGTTTTTGTTTATTTGTTTTTGTTTTTGTTTACTAGGATGAGGATGAATGTTATCGTTGTGGTCGCCATGGTCACTTTGCCAGGGAATGCCAGGTTTCTAATAGTCGTGGTAGCAGTGGCAGATATGGTGATCGGAGACGATGTAAGTTTCATACGGGGATGGTGCCGGGGGATGGCGCCGGGGGTGGGGGGATGGCGCCGGGGGTGGGGTGGGGTGGACAGAAGGGGCGACCGTTCCCCTCCTATTTTTTTCTGAAGTTAAATGATGTGGATTTGACTCTTTTTCAAAAATTTCACCCACCTGCTTGTCAGATGCTGTTTGGCTTGAAGTTCGGCTTTGAAAAAATAATTTTTGGCAGGCAAAATTTTCCCGACGGAATTTGCCCCTCCTAAGATTTTACCCTGGCCCCACCCCTGGTTTCATATTCATTCATGAAGCAGGGGACTGGAAGCAAAAGCCTGGCTCAGACCCACCCCGAATTGGTGAAAAATTTTACTAGGTCCTGGCCAATCCGACCTGAATTTAAAAGCCATGACACACCCCATTTAGCCTTTCTGGAAATTTGCTTGATTTCTTAGAGCAGTTCAATAATTGACTTGCTTTGGTGACAGTTTTTACACAATTTTGTACTGAAATTGTAATATAAATGACCAGTATGTAAGTTCTAGTGTAAATTTTATCTTGATTGGAAGTGTATGAACCCGATGGAGACGATTCGATTATGCATTTTCCATAGACCCCAGCACAAGATATCTTATACTTGGTGTCCAACGGGTTAAACTTTGATATTTGCTTTAAATCCAAGTTGTATTTTGAGAACTGGAAAGACATAGCATGGGGGGGGGGGGCACTGTCATTATAAGCACCATGCGTGCGTGAAAAACCATGTAAGAATGGTTGTTTTTCATGGAAAGGCGATGTTCGTGCGTACCTCGAAAAGGGTATCCAAATTACCAAAATCAGAAAAAGGGTATACTTTTAACAGATGGCTTACTTGAAAAGGGTATCTTTTCAGACTTGAATACTTTTTAGGGTATTCTTAGATCGATGGGTAATTACTTGTTTAGGGTCCAGTTTGAAAGTTCATACACACGCATGTATACCTACTAACCATTACGATTTTTCCAGGGCAGTTCAGGTCTTACTACAGCTATTAGGAGGTAGTGGAAACAATAAAAATGTTACAGGATAAAAAAAAATGAGATTAGAGTGTGAATGAGAAAATATTTGAAACAGCTGAACCAAAAGTTTTCTTATTAGAAAAAGCATGAATAAAACAAACCTTTTGTTCTGTCATTTACCAGTGAATGTAAACACAACCTATCCATTACAATTTGGGCATTGCATTAAAATCACTATTTGGTTCAGTAGTTTCATTTATTTTGGTCATTCATGTTCTATTCATATTATAATCTACATTCTTGTTGTTTACCATACCGCCTAAATACATAACTGTAATAAAGACCTGAGGCCCTATCTCATAAACTTGCAATCAAGTTGCAAATCCAGAAAATTCGAATTGTAAGTCTAAATACTGGGTTCTGTTGCCGCCTGAAATCAAACTTTGCGATCGATTTTTGAGAGTTGCAATCAATTGCAAAGTTGTATGAGACAGGCCCCAGAATGCCCTGAAAAAATTGGAACTGTTTGGCAGGTATCGGCAGGCATAACATCTTTGTATTGACAGTGCCCTCCGCCGGGAGTCATAGGCCATTGATCGTGATTGCTGTGTGTAGCCTACCATCGAACTGTACAGTTTGCTGGAGTGCTTGAACAAATCAGTCATATTCTCTTCAAAATCATTTTGTAGAAATTAGTCTATTTAATTTGGATCAGATTTTAGGCCTGTTGGGAGTGTTACCACTATACAGTAATGCAAGCTGTGTGAACAAATTGTTGGGCCTACTCGTTGAAACTCAAAAGTAAATAGCATCATTGTTTTGCACGTCATTAAAGGTGACAGTGCTCATCTGTGGATTTGTAAAAAATGGATCTTCTCAAAGTGGACCTTAATAACTAATTTATCTTTGATGCTTAGAATACCCTAGAACTAGTATTCATACCTGAAAAGGATAGGAGCGCTATACCCTTTTCAATAAGGCATTCTGTCAAAGTAATAAATTGTTTTTCATGCTCTTTTTGCGATTTTGATAACCCTTTCCCTGTTTGTGTACACTCGGGTCGTAGAAAAACACCTTTTTCTGGACTGCCAAACTCTACCGGCATTACGTGAAGACTCACTCAAATTTGGCACTTTTCTCATGCCAGAATTTTGGCTTGATTTCCATACATTTGTATGATCTACCGGCTTGGACCTCTACTGATAACTGGGCCTCCTATGAGTTCTCTGCGCCAATGGTCACAAATTGCAACTCTGGCCTTTTCGTGTTTTTTGTCCCTGCATGGTGTCACCTGTAATGACAGTCCACAACCCCCAGAGCCCCTCCCCACCACACACACACCACCGACTTGCTCTGTGTAGCTGGAATTGAGCACCTAGCATGACATAGATCCAAGCTGCCACTCGTAGGGGAAACCCCTACCATAAGGGGATTTAGCCACCATATAGTTTGTAGCGGATACCTAACGGGGGAGAATGGCCATTAGCGTAGGGGAAAAGTAGGGGATTTGATGAATTATTTAGAGGCATTTAGGGGGTTTGAAAATTCATGAAATATCCTAAAAATCCCGAAGGATTCATGAGAATTTTGTATATGTTCGTACCGTTTTGTCCATACTCCAGGACAAAGTAAATCCGAGATGCAAAGTATTGTATTTTCCTAGGTTAGTTAATCTAGGGAAAACGTACCCTCGTAAGGAAAAAGTAGATTTTTTGTAAAACAGGGAAAACACAGGGTTCGTAGGAGAAAATTAGTCGTGGCAGGCACAGACTTTATTTGGCACTACAATTTCACAAGCGCCTTGCGCCAACATAATTTGCTGACTAGGGCAAGGAGCTAAACACAGGGCCTATGGAAGTAGTAGTCTGCAGCACAGATTGTTCAGACCCTGATTGGCGTAGCACGACGGACAAAGGTTTGTGCCTGCAAACTAGGAGAAAATTGGGTTATTAGGCGTAGGGGAAAAGTGGTGTCTGTAGGGGAAAATACGCATGTGCCGTAAGGGGGAATTAAAATTTTGAGTGGCAGCCCTGCAAAGATCTCATATAAACACCAGAATGAAAGCCAGATTAACCGTTTACTCGGTATGGACGACCACTGTCACCACCGCTGGCTTGTTACTGTCAACGATGGTCCGGATGAACAAGAAATTGTGCCTATTCAGACAGTTGTACAAGAAGAATGTATTTCCTGTTCTCTCATCTACATGTATTAACACCTTTCCCCCAGTACTAACAATACATTATTTTCCGTCAAGTACAGGGTCACTCATGAGTGCACCTGTTTACAATGCATTGTTTATTGGGGGATCTGAAAATAATCCAGCAAGCTACATGTAGGTATTCATAATGTACAGGGCAAAAACTGATTATATTTCGGAGTTGAAACGTCAAAGGTCACAAGGCCCCATACATTACATTTCTGATTTGGGATCAATACCAAGATAACACAAGAATCGTCTGTTAGAGATTCATGTGACTTGGGTCAATTATGCTGTTTGAGGCCGTGATGAACTGATTACATTTGAGAGTTTAAAGGTTTAAAGGTGAATCTGGTCAACTTACGATTTTCACTTTTTTCAAGCACTAAATAATAATTTTGAAATATATTTTTTTTCAGGGATTCATTTTTAAACCTTATCAAAGACACTGGTAGCATGGAGAATCATTGAGCTCAGATTTTTAAAACTAGAAACAATGTTATACAATGCCTTTAAGGAGAATCAAGCATGAACAGGCCAGCAATTTAATCTTATCGGGGCACGATAGATTTAATCGCCATAGAAGGTTAGACAACAAATTTGTTACAAGGTATACTGATGGACATTATTTTAAAATGAGTAAACTTTTGACCACAAAATTTTCACAGTAGAATCCCTGCATAGTTTACTTGATTCTAGAATAGTTTTTACCCCAAGTTGTTGACTACCCCCAATCATGTCATTTACCTTATATTTCGGAGTTAAAACGTCAAAGGTCACAAGAGGCCCCATACATTACATATCTGATTTGGGCTCAGTACTAAGATAACTCAAGAATCATCTGTTAGAGTTTCATGTGACTTCAAGGGTCAAGTATGCAGTTTGAGGCCCTGATGAACTGATTACATTTCAGAGTTAAAAGGTCAAAGGTCACAAGGGCATATTCAAACTTTATTTGTTTTCTTTATCTTAGGCCTCAGTCACATTTGACTGCGGACTCCGTACAATAACTTTAGCTAGGATTTATCGTATGATTTTTGGCGCATCGCAGATGGCTACGGGTTATGACGTATGTGTTCACATTATCTACGAGCACCATGCGATTTGTTGCAGGGGTCTTGGCCCTCGAGTTGGAGCAGGTGTAGAGGCTGGATGGAGATCGTGCAGCTGTCATACAGAGATTATGCGATATCAGTGCAGTTGCCCTGCAGTCTCCTCAGCCTCTTCACAGATATAGTATGATCAGTTTCAGGGAACCCTTCGATAGCTGTACGAGGATCGTACAATGACCCCATGAGGTTGCAACCTCCGTAAGATTTTTTTTTCGCCCCCCCCCCCCCCCCCCAAATAGCCTTGGTCACATTTGGCCTACAATGACCTTATGGGACCCGTAAACTCATCGTATCTTCTATATCGTACAATCTCCGCATGGAGACAAGCTTTGACTGTACGATTTTTCGTACGATTTCACGGACTCTCTAAGGGCATTGTAGCCTCTACAATTTTGTTTTATAGTGGGAAGGTTTGACAATTTTTTTAAAATCGTAAGCCAATAGCCCGTAGACTTATTGTAGATGGCATCGTACGATCTACGCAGGACATCGCACCGAGGCTTTGCACTGATCATGCAGTCATTGTACGATATCGGCTATTGTAGTGGGTACTAGAACACTCAAAATGACACAATGGCTATACACAGTCTTTGTGCAACCCCTGCATGATATCGTACGATTTCTGTATGCTATCGTACAATCTCTGTATGATCCCTGAAGAGGCCGAGGAGACTACAGGGCTATCTCGCCATCTCTGTACAATAGCCGTACGATCTTCGTACAGCCTCTGCACCAGCTCGAACTCAAAGGCCCGTACAAGAAATTGCATGATGCTCGTAGATATATGGTAGCCCGTCGCCGTCTGCGATGCCCCCAATATCTTACGATAAATCGTGGATAAAGTTATTGTACGGTGTACGCAGTCAAGTAGGCTTTATCCGATATTGTACGATGATTGTACAATCAGCACACAGGCTCGGTGTGATGTCCCTGCGTCGATCGTACAATGCCATCTATGATAAATCTACGGTCTATGGGCTTACGATTTTTAAAAATTTGCCAAATATCACAATAAACAAAAATTGTAGACGCTATGATTGCCGTGGGGAGCCCGTAAATCGTGCGAAATCATACAGTCAAAGCTTGTCACCCTAGGGAGATCGTGTGATATGGAAGGTACGATAAGTTTATGGGCTCCGTAAGCCATCGTAGACCAAATGTGACCTAGGCTTTACAAATTACTGATGAAATAGGGTACATGCAAAGTGCCTCGTCTGGTTTCAGAAACCACCTCAAACTAGACAGTTGAAGCTTGTTTGCAAAGGAATGCATGACCATGATGGAGAAATTGAACAATGGATTGTGATTTATACGTCAAAATCTAGTTAGTTTTAATATTTGGGGTGTTTTTCTGAGCTGTTTTGCATTATATCTAATGATTTCATTAAACAAAAGGAGGGTGATAAACAGAGATGGAGTCGAGGCTGACCTCGAGGCCAAATTTCCCGGCTTTGGCCTCGGCCTCGGACCGAGTCACAGTATAAAGTCTATGTGAAAACTATTTTTCCAGGGGCCTTGTGACTTGGGACTTGTCTCCATCCCTGGTGATGAAACTCACAAACACCATGTTTTTGCTCAGGATGAAAGAGTTTCAGAGCAAGCAATTTTCAGGGCATTGATAGATCATATAGGTCTATCTAAAAAAAAACACAATAGCAAAGATTCACCATTTACCAAAATTTTTAAAAAGCAGGAAAAGCATAACTGGTGTGTATTAATGCAATATTGGTTTTGTTCAGGAAGTGCAAACTTTTCTTGTTTCATGTTGTTGATAAAGTATTTTCTATGTTCTCTTTCTCCCACAACCAGCATCTGCAGCATATGGATACAGCAGGTAAGTTTCATACATCATGATGAGAAAAAAAATATTTTTTTGCAGGGATGAATGAGATAACAGTGTGAAAACAGGGTAATTCCATAGAATCATTTTTTTTGTAGATGGGGGGAGATAATTATCTTCTGGGGAAATTGATTGAAATACAGGTTAGAGCTTTCATGGTCCCTGATTATTTTTTATTTTATATATACAGTGTGTATCAAAAAAAAAGTAGACATTATTAAAAATTGTTTTCTTGATTTTGAAATTATTTTTTTTATATGAATATTTTACCTTGGACCTAAGCTATCTGATGACACTGTTGGTATTGAAAGTTTTTCATGCATGAGTGAGCACAACC
Source organism: Eucidaris tribuloides (assembly GCA_001188425.1). Taxonomy (NCBI): domain Eukaryota; kingdom Metazoa; phylum Echinodermata; class Echinoidea; order Cidaroida; family Cidaridae; genus Eucidaris; species Eucidaris tribuloides. Next base: position 6,652 of record JZLH01S0019877.1, on the reverse strand, counting down.
CGCTTTTGTGCAATCAGCTAAAAATGCATTTGCGCAAAGAATTGTGTTCTTATAGTCAATGTTCAATGCCTCACAGACTGGTGCTGCAGAAGCTCTCAACTGATGTGCACAAGGATTGAATCCTCAGTGTGCTCAGAGAAGAGCTAAATAAATTTTGTGACAAAGAAGGACAAAAATGAAGCAATGATTCAGATATACCCCTATAAAAAGAAGAAAATGTCATGTTTGCAAAATGAACTAGGAATTAAAAAAAAAAATGCATTTTCTTCTTTTTCAGGGGGTGGGGTGGGTATTTGTATCTGAATTATTGCTTTATTTAGTCTTTCTTGTCACAGAATTGATAATAGCTCTTCTCTGGGCATGCTGAGGATTAAAAAAAAAAAGCAATGATTCAGATACAACCCATCCCCACCCCCTCAAAAACAAGAAAAATGCTATTTTCTTCAATTCACAGTTCATCTTGCAAACATGACATTTTCTTTTTAGGGGCATACTTCTGAATCATTGCTTCATTTTTGTCTTTTTTGCCACAAAATTGATATTAGCTCTTCGCTGAGCATGCTGAGGATTCAATCCTTGTGCACATCAGGTGAGAGCTTCCGCAGCACCGGCCTGTGAGGCATTGAACATTGACTATAAGAACACAACTCTGTGCGCAAATGCATTTTTGGCTTATTGGACAAAAGTGGGCTGTGCTCACTCATGCGTGAAATACTTTCAATACCTACAGTGTCATCAGATAGCTAAGGTCCAAGGTAAAATATTTATATCAAAAAATAATCTCTAGATAATGAATTTTTTGCGTAATTTTTTTTCTGAGTGTCTACTTTTTTTAATACGCACTATATATATATTTTTTCTTTTTTGTGGGGGGGGGGGTGTGGAGTTGGAATTGCAATGTTTAGTTGTACAATTAAGGTTAATTATTTCACGACAGCATTGGAATTTATTTAAAGGCAACACCCCCCTTCGACCTTCTATTTTTACACCAGTGTTTGCATTCAAACTTACTATAAAAAAACGAAAAATCTTCTTTAGGAGTGTATGTCACTGTAAATAATTCATGATCATCCATTTAAACCCAGCAAAGAAAGTATCCAAGAATGCAGTTTATGATTATAGTCTTGACATAATAGCTTGGTTATCATACAACTGATGACAGAATTGCTTAAATGTTTCTAATCACAATAATACCTGAAAATTCAACTATGTATTAACATGTTGCAAAATATTAATCCACTCTTTTCATAATCAAAGTGAAAATGGTGTATTTGGCTTGAAAGTATATTTTTGCTCCCCCCCCCCCTCCAAAAAAGAAAGAAAAAAGAAAAAAAAACTTTGATTTTTTTTCATTCTGTCTGTTTCAATGACTATATTTTTTTTTATTTTTTCTTATTTTATTTTATTTCATTTCATATTATTTATTTTGTTTTATTGTCTTATTTATTTTTTATTTGTGCATGCCCGATTGAAAATTTTCCTCCTCCTTTCCCTATCAGTCGTAGGAGCCACAGCCGTGAAAGACACCGATCGAGATCCAGATCACGCGATCGCAGCTATCGTCGTCACAGCCGATCACGCAGCCGAAGCCCCGTCTCGAGCAAGACAAATGGCCACGATCGATCCCGATCGGACGATCATCGCAGAAGTCGACACAGCCACTCAAGAAGTCGAAGCCACTCTCCAAGAAAGGAAAATGGCCATGATCGGTCGCCATAATACATTACCACCTGGATAAATTGTAATTTATTTCATAGATGAATTACTCTTCATTCCCCCAGTTCTTAACCCCTTGGGCTCGATGATATGCAGCACTGTTGTTCATTGAGAGACGACGTGATTTGCACGTGTTTGACTTTGAAGGGAATATAAACCCATGTATTCTGATAAAATTCCTCTCACAATCTTTATTTTCATATTTTATACTGGTCAAAATGTGTAATTTCGGGGACAGACGCATTAAGTAATGAAACTCTACCGTTTATCCAGTGTTTGACCGTAATTTTTGTCATATTTTCTGGCTTTTCTGTAGAAAGCCCGTCGTCTCTGAGTAGCAATGTATTGGGCTTCTCTACAAGCCGTCGTCCCGCAAGGGGTTAACACTTTGGGTGCTGGGCTGTTTTGTTCTTATGTATGTAATCTTTCAAAAATGTATGATTTTCAGGAAAAATCCAAATGCTATCAAGACAAGAGTTTGTAAACCATTTAGTTGCATCCACTATGTTTTCATTCTAAGAAAAATATCTTTGCAAGGAATTTCAGTGACGTTTATCTTTCGAATTAAAAGGTATGAGACCAATTGTTCTCTCGGCGAACCGGTGCGCCGATAGCACCCAAAGTGTTAAAGATTACCCACAAATGTTCATGGATCTGAAATTTTTATCTGAAGTCAAAGATCGTTTTGTAATCTCAAAGGGCAAAAGTAGTTAAACTGCTGTTTCTATATCCAGAAACAAATTCTGATATCAGATAACTTATACGCTTGCTTTCATGACTAAGTGTGTACATGTAGTTCTTTAACTCCTAACGTGCCAAAGGATTTTAAACCTGTATGGACTTTATGTGGTGCAGATCTGCGACTTCGGCACATTAAGAGCTTGAATCATATTGAATTTTAGTAAAATATTGTATATTTTCACATTCAAAGTTAGGGCAATTCCCCCGTACTAAAAGAAATTGGCCTTTTTCACAACATTTTTGAATCTGCTGTCCAACAAATGAGGAAAGACAATTTCTTTTAGGGTCATGTTATAGTACTGGCTGAAGGCTATTGTAATAATTAGACATTTGAAATTATAATAAATCATTTCTCTATGATATAGAATGAATATAGTCGTGTGTTGTATGAGACATCTCTGCGTCCTGTATGACACATGACATTTTCACCTCTAATTCACTCATAAACAACAAAAGGCTAACCACTAATTCCCATGAAAAAAGTTTTTATTGCTCAAGCATTCAGCCAAGAGACTAGAAATTGTTGTCTAAATGTCTTGTACGACGTGCACGGAATCGCCCAGTAACTGACGATCCTTGACATTTCAAGGTCATTTGGATGATACTAACTGTAGATGAGGAGAGTGATTAAGTATTCACGTTGAATTCACACTTCGCACAATCTGAGATATTTGTAACCTGTTGCCTGTCGGATTTTGTTGTGCCCATAAACGGGGCTCCACACTAACTTTTTTTTTCTACTGGTCCGACCTGTTAATTATATCAGTGTCAGCGATATGTCAGTGATAAAATTATGTCGGTGTTTATTTTGTACCAAGCATTACTCTCATTGGCTACCTGCATGTGGCCTGGTAGCCTCAAATGCTAGAGCTCCTGTGAGTAATCTGCCGACTGGGCTTGCCCCTTAAATTGTTAGTGAACGGAACAGCAAGAGGCTACCAGGCCTCACTCAGGTGGAGCTGGGAGTGGTGATGGGTGGTCCTTGGCTTGATTTGTTTGAAATTTGTTGTTGTTTAATGAACATTGTATACAGCGCCTTGAGCACTCTTTTGAGTGGATATGCCCATTATTACTATTATTATTATTCCTGTCGGATCAGTAGAAGTCCAGTTTTTCATCATTTTACTGGTCCGAACCTAAAATTTACTGGCCCAAAAATAAATAAAGCAAAAATTAGAACTCTATTTAATAACTGACTGTTCACCCCCCCCCCCACAGCATACCGTATTTGCCAGCTCCGTATGATGCTAGCAACAATTGTCGGCAGTTCATGTTTATTTGGGGGGGGAGGGGTTGCTGTCAGACATGAATGTTGCTAATATCTGGTTCCGTATTTATGCTAAAAAGAATTGTCGGGAGTTCGTTTGTTTTTACCGTCGGACATGAATGTCACTATTATTTAGCTTGATATGATGTTAAATATATCAGCGACATTCATGTCCGACGGTATAAAGCAAACTCCCAAGTCCCAACAATTATTTTTAGGGTAATACGGAACTAAATATTAGTGCAATTAATTTCCGCAGGTCAAAAACAAACTCACAACAATTATTTTTAGCGTACGGAGCTCAACAATAGCTCCGTATGACGCCCTTTATCTCTGATATATCATTATATCAGACAGCCATTTTTTACTGGCCCGGTCGGACCAGTAAAATTGGCCATTTCTGAAATTATACTGGCCCGACAGTGATTTTTGCAGGTCTCGGACCATCAGACCTCTGACAGTGTCGAGCCCTACCATAGAGTAATAGCCCCATGGCACCTCCGATTGCCGTAGCCAAGAGGTAAATAATTCTTGAAATCCTGCAGACACTAGACTTTAAAGGCAGGGGATCTCTTTTGCATGCCTAAAAACTAATATTGTGTAAATACAATGGCATTTAGAAGAAAATGCCATCTGGGAACCTTTAGCAAAATATAGGAGCTGGAAACTCAATTTTAGTGGAATTATAGTGACCGTAAGACTGTGATTTGAATTTTTTTCTCACGAGGAAAAAAATTCCTACCATAGAACGTACACTAAGCGGCTATTGTTTTTCTTTCGCATTTTTGAAATTCTAGGTAATTACTCACTCACTCTCACTCTCACTCCGTCGACTCTTGCTGTCGGGCATTAATGATGGCTCTCCAAAGACGCCTGTCTAGCATGATATTTTCCATCTCCCTTGTTTCATAGCCAGTATCTTGTTGGAGTTGATCGACGTATGTCTTTTTGGGCCGCCCAATTGTTCTCTTCCCATGGGTTGGTTGCCACGTGACTAGATTAGATACCACTCTTCCCCTGGCTCTTTTACAGTGACCCGCAAATTGAAGTCGTCTCATAGCGATTTTAGTTGTAAGGCGGGGGATATCCCCATATAGGTCTTTGTTTGAAGTATGGGACTTCCAACACACATTTAGTACAGCCCTTAGCATTCTTGTGTAGCACCCGTCCAAGGCTTTTTTGATCTTCTTAGTTACGGTCCAGGTCTCACAACGGTACAGCAAAACGCTTTCCACAGTAGCTTGGAAGAGTTTTACTTTAAGTTGCCTTGAGAGGTCAGACTTCCATATTTTAGTCAACTTGTTTAACGCCTTCCATGCTAGGGCTTTCCTCACTTTTATGTCTTGTTCCGTGGATTTCACCCATGACCCCAAATACTTGAAGTTGTCAACTTTCTCAAGGGTGCTGCCATCTACAGTTCGTATTTTAACATTGTCTGGTTGATTGAAGGTCATGAATTGCGTTTTCTTTGCATTCATATGTAAGCCTACACAGAGTGCAGCTTTCTCCACGTTTACTAGCAGTTCTTGAGCTTGTGCAGCTGTGTCTGATAGTAGAGCTATATCATCAACAAAATCTAGGTCAGTAACACATAAAGGACCTACTCGGCGACTTTGTCTAGGTACTACAGTAAATCCCAATGAATTCGCGTCCTTGATTGCACACCTGAGGCAGTAATCTAATACAATTATGAACAAGTATGGTGCAAGAGTGTCCCCTTGAAGAACTCCGGCAAGGATGTTAAACTCTTCTGTATCACCATCAGCCGTTACGACTTTAGCCTTGGTACCCTGATATGTGTCATCAATTGCATGGGATATTGTATCTGGAATTCCATAGGCCTTCAATATTTTGATCATCATACCTCTGTGGATAGTATCAAAGGCTTTCTTGAAGTCAATGAAGGTTATAACTGCTGTCAGGTTTTTGTCATGCCCCTCTGATTATTCGTCTCAATGCCAGTATTTGCTCAGTAGTACATCGTTTTTCTCTAAAGCCACACTGATTTGTCCTGAGTTTGTCATCCAGGTGTGGTCTGATTCTGTTAAGGAGCATTCTGTTGTTGTTTTAGCTATGATTGAACTCAAACTAATCCTCTGTAGTTTTAAGTCAGGCCAGAGTCACCAGACTTTGGTACTGGAATGAGATTTAAGATTGACCACTGACTGGGTTTTTGTCTGTTTATCAGAGCATCATTGCAGTATTCAAGAATTATATCATCAATTTGGCATCTTTTTATAACTTCAGGTGGTATTCCGTCTTCACCGTAGCTTTTACCCTCTTTTATGGATTTCTTTGCTTTCTGGTACTCTGCCATATCAAATGCATCTGTTCTTATTGGCAGCTCTTGAAAGACTGTTGGGATATCCTCATCATCATTTGTAACTTTAGGTGGGTTTCCCAGTAGCTGTTGAAAGTGGTCATACCAGTTTCTAAGTCTCTCCTCCTTAGTATCTCCCTTTAATCTGCCACTCCTAGATAATTTCCTGCCACTGACATCATTAATTATGTTCCAAGCTAGATTGTGTCTCTGATTCAGGTGTGCCTCCTCATAATCCTTCAGTTTCTTATCAATATATTCCGTGTTAGCCATTTGGTATGCTCTGTCTAACTGTGCTTTACATTTTTGTAGATCTTCATACGAATCTCTGCTGTTTTCTTGAACATGTCTTTTATTCACATCCTCAAGGTGTTTCCTTGCATCTTCAACCCTTGAATCATAGCACAAAGCTTTCTTCTGCTTCTTAGGTAGCCTTGGCATCACTTTATCAGCAGCTTCCGTATTTGCCTGTACCAACCATTCATATTTGTCTGATTGATCTTCACTAACTTCTTCTGATAGTACCGCATATCTATTTCTTATCTCCACAGTATATCTGTCTTGCAGTTCAGGATCTGTTGCTAATTTTGACCAATCATATTTAACAT
>JZLH01S0019868.1:45931-65983 GCA_001188425.1 Eucidaris tribuloides | reverse complement strand
TACATAATGCACAAAGTACACTATGCCTTTTATAGAAAGTTTTGTTTGTTTGTATTACGTATACAATCCATGTATGATACTCTAGGGTGTGTTACATGTACCTTCATACCTGGACTGGAATCAAAACAGATTAACTAGGACGTCCATGGACACTTTTGTTTGTTCATTATATTTTTAGAGTTTGCACAGTCAATTGAACATTCATTAAGTAAAATGTCATTGAACAGCTGTTTACTTTCAAAGCAGAAATGTTTGGTATGTTGGCATGTTGCCCACAATCTGCCCCTATGCTTTTAATCACCAGTGTATTGAAGTCCTCTGTTACAGGTATATAAATTATAGCTGCAATGGCAATCCCAGCCTCATTTGGACCAAAATCTGATTTTCTCATTCAAAAAATAAAAAAAGTAAGAAATTCAGATTTAAAAAATCTGTAGGAAAGCTGACCCTATGCTTTTAATCACCAGTGTATTGAAGTCCTCTTTTACAGGTATATGTAGCTGCAATCCCAGCCTCATTTTAACCAAAATCTGATTTTCTCATTCAAAAAAAAAAGTTAGCCAGTATGGACTGTAAATAGCATTCTGATTAAAGACTTTATTTCATATTTTTCAGATTGTGTTTGTTAGTACTGTAGAACCTAAAATTTGTTTGATTTCAGCAACAACAAATAAATAAATTTATGATGATGTGAATAGTAATTCTAATATTAAAGTGATAGGCTAACATTGTGGAGCTTCAATTTAAAAAATTGTCAAACTTTGATATCTGAGCTACATAGTAGTGTTCATATGGACAAATAAACACCCTAGAATAAAAAAGTTTGGAAAGTTACACTGCCAATGGCAAGTTATACATGAATAAACAATAAAACTTGGGGCGAGTTTTATTGAACACACAGTAAGTCTATGGGAGGAAATGGGCAAGTGAATCTGGTCAACTTACGATTTTCACTTTTTTAAAGCACTAAATAATCAATTTGAAATACAGTTTTTTTCAGGGCTTCATTTTTAGACCTCATCAAAGACACTGGTAGCATGGGGAATCATGCGGCTCAGATTTTTTTAACTGTGGTAAATGTTAGCCAATACCTTTAATTGTACTACAACTACCACTAATGAATGAATAATAAAGTCACAATTAGTGAAAGACAGGAAAGTAATTTCTCTAGTTTCCAATAATCAAAATCTCTTTGCTGTCTGTAATTTTATTTCTAACGTTAATGTTTCTTCCATCGTTTTTATTTCAACTGTAGCTGTTCAAAATTGTCACGTTGAGTGTGTGGCTAAGTTGCTTGAACATGGAGTCGACCCGGATGAGAAGAACGAATCTGGCTATACAGCGCTGTTTTCTGCAGCTTGTCTTGGCATTGGTCCCCATCTTAGGGAATTCGTTGACTGTCCCCACATGGATTCTTGGATGAATAAACTCAGAAACGAATCTATTCTGAAGATGCTCCTAAAAAAGGGTTCGTCAAAATAATGCTGTATCATCTTGCTAATTTTCAAAACTGATTTAACTTTGCAGATGTCTTACAGTTTTCAGTTAATCATCAGGCATATTTATGAAGACAGTTTTCCTGAAATACTGTATGATTTTTTAAAATTGTGCTCCATTGTGCAATAGTATTCCTACCAAGATAATTAAAAATTAAAATGACACTGCTGCAAGTGTCATAATTACATAGTCATTCCACCAACATCTTATAGGTTTCAAGAGTACAGTGGTAAATTTTCTGCACCAAACGAAAAATAAACAGTTATTTTAAACCTACAGTTTCTGGAGGGTTTTGGGGGCACTAATGGTATGCTAGCTATTGGTTAGCCTGTTGGATACTGTGCTGGGTCCAAATGATAATTGTGTCACTTGTTTTGTTTTCATAAACTAGAATACCGGTGCAGAACACCATGTACTGAGAGTCACACATGGGTACTTCATAGAACAACCCTCTACCTAATAGGGCCAGTTGGAACCAGGGGTGGCGCAAGTGTAAAATCTTTGGGGACGACAAGAATCTGTTCCACAGCCAAACCATGGCCAAACTACGAGGCAACAAGCAAAAAAAAAAACTTTCTCAGGTCCGCCCAAAACCGGTTTCATGGCCAAACCTACAAATTGATGCGATCATGCCTCAGTATGCTGATGTGAAATCTTAGGGGGTAAAATTTTCACAAACACAAAAAAAATGCCTGATTTCATTACTTTGAAAAATAGATAGGAGGCAGCTGTGCACATCAGTGAGAGCATTGCAACTCGTGATTACACTAGTGTTACAATATTCCTGAGCAAGATGTAGGGCCTACATCAGCCCAGTTTGTGAGTATAGCACTGTCAATATAAGCACGACCCTCACAGGCCAAAATTGTTCTGCAAGTGAAAGCTGGACCAGAGGTGATGCCCAAGGGTATATTTTGTTTTTCAAAATAATTGACAATGCCATGAATGAAGTAAATGTATAGATGACAGGGATGGAGTCGAGGGCAGATTTTGCCGGCCTCGGACCAAGTCACGGGTACAAAGTCTATGGGAACAATAATTTTTGTCAGCGGCCTCGTGACTTGAAACTGTCCACCTCGACTCCATCCCGGAATCCGATGATAATTGTCAACAATTGCACATAACCTTTTTCTCACAAAAAATATATGTTGAAGTCACATAACCTCAAAATGTAACAAAATGGTTCCTCAAACCGCAGTTTCAACCAGGGTCAAAAATTGGGTAATGCTCAGGTTGAATTTCATTTGTCAATGGGCATGGATGTACTTATATACAACAACAGGCTAAATCTGCACATATTGTTGTGAATTGCCACTATCATTTTCCATGACAGGTGTGGATGTCAACTGCCAATCCAAGACTGGCCACACCCCATTGTACCACGCCACCATCAACGATAATCCCACTGCGGTCCGACTGCTGCTGGAGCATGGCGCAGATCCTCGTCACAAGGTGAAGGAAGGTCTGTCCATCATGTACCCGGTGCCGATCATGGGACTCCACTTTGCGGCGGAGAAAGGCTACACAGAGTAAGTATTGTCAGCGTGACTTGATGGCACGTACAGTGGTCTCCGCATAATGGCGTAACACTTAAAGGGTACTCCTGTTAAACAGGTGAAATGTAGCAAAATTCCGAGTCTGATCTTTCTACTGAGGTATAATTCAGATTACCTTAACACCTTATCAATGCTGAGGGCTTAAATTTACTGTAAAATGTAGTCAAAAATCTCGGGGTCCCCAACCCCCCACCCCTTCCAAGATTTTTATTAATTAATTAAAAAAAGACATTCAAAATCTGTTATTGGTGTGATATGACCTTTGGGCATAAAAGCTTTCAAATAACAAAACTCCGTCAAAACTAAACTTGCTCTTTAACCATGTATTTTCATCTACACGTGATCTGATCCATGGTATCAAATTTAGTGTGGCTTAAACATGGGTCTGAATGAAATGTTATTTCAATTTAGTTAGTGTTCATTACTTTACTTATATCTTACAATAAAGTGCTTTATGAATTATATTTATTGTTATCATTATTATTATTATCATCATCACCATCATCATCATCATCATTATTATTAATGTTATTTCCATATGGTCCACAGATGCCTTCGTCTTTTGCTGGAGAAATTTGACCGCTTTGATGAATTCAAATCCAAGAACACACCCATGCACTGCGCTGTCAGAAAAGGATGCTTGCAGTCGGTCAAATGTCTGGTGGAAGCCGGATTTGATGTCGATACCGGATTGAAACTTCCCAAGGATGAGCTTGTGCAGTACAAGGCATCGACCGATGCCTGGCCAATCTTAGCCACAGTCGACACAACGAACATGGAACTCGTGCAATATGTTTTGTCGCAAGGTGCTTCCCCAATGTGCTACGACCTGCCTGTGCCAACGTGTCCCTACACATGCCCGCTCTTTGTTGCCTTTCAAAAGAGTTTTGTTGTTCTGAGACTCCTCCTGGAGCACTGTGCAGAAACGAAGGACCTGAAACCGTGCAGACACGTCAGAGACTTTCCCCTGTGTGATGTTCAGATTTGGCAACAGCCCACGGAGAATTTCGAACATCTTCTCCAAGTTGGTGTGGGATTTAATTTTGATCTCGTGCCCGTTGAGATTTTGATGGACAACAATTGGAAAGAAAAACTCGAGGAGGTTGCACAGCTCTGGTGGCAGTTTGTTGATTACGAGCCTACAAATTCGCATTTACTACAGATTTTGGGAAAGTATGTAGGTGAGTTGAGTTGCAATGAATATGGTACAGTGAAATGTGTCTATAGTGGCTACCCAGGGGAAACAAATAAATATGGCCTTTATATACGGGTGGCTGCTATACACAGGTTCTTTAACTCATAATTTGTCTCCAGGGGAATCATTTTAGTGGCCACTATAGGCAGGTTGGTTGCTATAAAGAGGTGACCGCTAACACAGGTTTGATTGTACTTGTACAATATGTAACAGAACTTACCGGTAGTAGTTTTGTGTGTGTTTGGAAAGACATATTTTGTGCAGGGCGTGTTTGATAAGTAAACTTGGACCTGTTTAAATGAATGAATAAACTAATTATTTTGTGAAAAACATACAATATGTGACCCACTACTACAAGGCGAATAGGAGTAGCTTGGTGTGTATTAGTTTCTTATATATTTCAAACTTATAGTTACATGTAACTCACCAATATTAAATTTGTATAACATACACACTTGCCACTTGCAGAATAAATGTCTTTAGTTCGAGGACAACCAGTGTTGAAATTTTTTGTACTCTTAAACTGTGGAATTTGCACAATTTATAAATCAGAGCTCTGCCAATGGCATGCCCAGAAAGGCAAACTTTTTTAGTAGTTTTTCCACAATAGGTACACTTCCTTCAGGTATAAAGATACAAAATGACTTGGTGGATCTATGAAGAGAGTATTGTATTGAGTAAGAGGATTAGGAAGAATTATATCCCTACCCATTGTCTTCATTGCTCTGATTGATCTGTGCATATTGGCAAATGAAGCAAAGCAAATTTATGTTAAAGCTCAGTGACATGATTGGGAGAAATAAAAAAAATGCCTTTAGAACCAAACCGGTTGATAGATAAACCAAATGTACACCAGCTGAAGTGGATCTCCTGGCTGGAAGGATTTGTCTTGAGTTTTGTTACGATCAATTCACAACCGAAAAGATGAAACAAAATGATACCAATATTTGATTTAAGAAGTATTTATTATATGGGGTATTTCCCCTTTAAAATCAGATAAAGCTCTCACAAAGTTTGATCACTTACTCTACATGTACATACATGTAAATGTTAGTTCACAATGCTAAAGGATACTGTAGTCGAATGAATCTGCGGCTCCAGTTGATGCCCAGGTAATAATCCGATCCAGTATTCCCAAATTATGGTCGCAATATTGATCCCACTGTTGTACAGCTGAATAGCAGATTTTCCAGATAATAATCAAGTCCAAACAGATGATCCAAGATGATTCCAATTAGTAGAAGTCCCAATGGTATAAGTATGAATCCCAATGGCAGAGTGTAGTAGGTATACCAGATGAAATTGGTGTTGAGCATAAGTTCACAACATATTCTCAATTGCAGCAAAGATGATGTAGTAAGTCCAGAATTAATCCACAGAGTGTATAAGCTATCTCAGGTAATAAACAGGTAACTATCCACACACAAAAACTATCCCATAAATCCACAAGTGTGTGTGTCGAGCCAATGTCACGATAAACTCTAAAATGCAGGTTACTATCAACACATGTGACTTGAGCTAAGATGACGGAAAAAACTGAACTCATGTCCAAAACAACTGATATTTATACTGAAAATCTGTACACCTAGAAAGATCTATGGATCATTTCTAAATATAACAGTATCATAAACACAATGCTTTAATCCAGAATGTACTCCATGTACCACTCTCTAGAATGTTCATTCATAACTGGCCTAAAAGGTCACTGAACTCCACAGGCACACTCACAGTCAATGCCTCCTTTAATATGCTAATTAGCTCTGGAGAGTTACATTTTTTTCTATGTAAATTACACCTGGCCCAGACAAATCTTCCAAATTCCACAACTGTCTAGGCAGTAAAAATTGTTCAATGTTGATTTCACCAAGCAGGTAAACTGCATCTAATTTAATGTGTCTAATTTAATGGCTACATGTACAGTATCAACTGGCAATAATACAAATTTATAACAGTTTGTTTACTTAAGGAGAATCAAGCATGAACAGGCCAGCAGTTTAATATTATCTGGGCATGATAGATTTAATCCCCATAGAAGGCTACACTGCAAATTTGTCTGTTACAAGGCATACTGATGGACATTATTTTAAAATGAATCAACTTTTGGCTACAAATTTTCACAGTAGAATCCCTGCATAGTTTACTTGATTCTAGAATAATTTTTACCCCAAGTTGAGGACTACCCCCAATCATGTTATTTACTTTTAATGGTGATCAAGTGTGATGGTTAATGCACTGGAGACTCAGATTGAGATATCTCTGGCTGGGGACTCTACAGAATGCTTGTTACATTGAAATCAAATCGTCACCAGTGGGTCAATGTATATTGAGGAAACGTCACGATAAGTTGAATTTTTCCCATGACAAACGTAGTAATTTGGCCTGTACTGACTTTACTTCTAGTCTTCTACTAAAGGTATAATTTATGAATTGACCAAATTATACAAATTTCTTTCATAAAGTATGTAAAACTATCCAAATAGACTAATATTCCTGCCCAAATCACCAAGTTTGGATCTTTATACCGGTGCTCAAATCTGGGTTTGCAAGAATTTGTGATGGGTGCTCACATAAGAGAATATCTGTATCCTCCGAGATTGTAAAATTCCCATAGATTTAATACATCCAACATGGGTTAAAAATGGAATTGTTTTCTGTTTATTTTCAGGTACACCTCGTACACTTTCCCACCTGTCTAGAGTGGCAGTGCGTAGAAGCATCGGTTTTCCACGGTTGGTCAAACCATCACTATCTATCCACTGTCTTCCGGTACCACAGCATCTACGTGATTATCTCTTGCACCGATGAAATTGATGGATGTTGGAAGATCCTGGAAAATCGAGGTCTCAAATGATGTTCATTGTTGTTGAGTTGGGACTTTATACAATGACGTTTTCCTGCGCTTCAGTGAAGTATACACATTTCCTTAAATCATATAAGAGATTCAACAAGTCTTTTACATGAAGAGAAGTTTTAGCAAGTATGAGTAGATGAGAAGAAATTATCATTCTTCTATGACAGTAAAGTGCTCTCATACGTTTTAACTTTTCTTGTAGGTGTTACACCCCGCGCGGGGGGCCAGTCAAACATAATGTTGTACACATGCGTGACAAAAAAACGCGTTTAAAGGGGTGTTTTTTCAGTTTTAGACGCGGCCGCGCGTGCACGCGTTAAGGTATCAAAACACCGCATTTTCAACAAAAGGGTGTTTTGAAAGAACTGTTCAAACGCATTTAGGGTATTTTTTCTACCGAAGCTTTTTGAAAGGACTATAGTCAAACGTATTTAGGTATGTTTGAGAGCTAAAATGTGTAAATGAAGCACGCGAAAAACTGATTTTAGGGGGTTATTTTGCACACAGAGAAAACTTGTTTAGGGGGTGTCGTGGAAATGATCTATTACGGTCACGCATGATGTACAGATATGTTTGCTGGCACCCCCCCCCCGCCCCCCCCCGAGGGTCTACAAACAAACAACGCCTCTACTTTAAGATAGTATGAAAAACACAATTTCCTATATTTCCGACGTATGGTGCGTTGTGATGACAGGTCACATATACAGTTCGAACTCGATTAACCGGCTACGTTGGGACCAGCAGCCATCCGGATAAGTGATATGGCCGGATAAGAGAGATAATGTACAAACACAGCATAGGGGGGGAGGTACACATGCCATAAGTTGTTGTATAAACATCCCAAAGACCATGCACAAATTGCAACAGACCTCCCACATGTGACACTTATTTACTGTCTGTGATAACCAGCATGCTTCTGTGTACACTTCTGATAAAGGTGTATCAATTACATGTAATGACTGATAAGCCCATTGTCCGGATAACAGAGATCTCCGTATAATCGATGGCCGTATAACCGAGGCCGAACTGTATACTATTTTTACGTGTACATGTATGTCTACACATCATACTACTGGTGTGAAAACGGCAGAATAATAAATATAAAAAAATTTGTGAAATACACTCATTAAAGGGACCGAAAAGTCGCATATCGTGATGTTTTCGAGCTGGCCCGGCTCGGGTAATATTCGGGCATGCCCGTACACTTTTGGAAAACGAGCGCGCATGAATTGTGTACATTTTCCTTTGCAGCACGCATTCAACTGAAGAAAGGCGAAATGCACACGGCCCTACTTTCGACGGCAATTCTGTTTGCAGCTCCTTGATTGTTGTTACGCGCGGCCTTGCAATAGGGGCAAGTGAATGGTATTGAACGTAGCACATCCCTTTAACATTAGGGCTTTTAGCCATGTGCTTCAAGTTAGAAATTCAGAACCAGGTTAAAGTCCAATACTTGAAGTCTGAACTTCCCATAAAATTGGGCTATTGCAAATTGGTAATGTAGACTATATCACATGCTTAGCATGTCATACTCTGCAAACCTTGTAGTACTGTGCTTATGACTTGTGGACTTACAGGTGTTGAAAGGCAATTTGAAAAGCATAGACTTCGTGTAAAAGTATAATAAGGCCTGGATTTAACCAGTGTTGTAGTCCTCGAGGACGGCCTCGTCCTCGAGGCCGGCCTCGAGGCCAAAATCCTGTCCTTGGCCTCGTCCTTGACCTCGGAGAAAAATCCTCGGCCTCGTCCTTGGACACTTGCATTAATCCTCGGAATCCTCGGGCGAGGCCGGGCCGAGGCCGGGTAAAATCCGGGGTAAAATGCATACGCTTGTGCACTATTATATTTGGTGGGTAAACAGTTTGAAGATTTCCATTTCCCGCATCTGCCTTGATATGATTTTGTTTCACTAGTGTATTTTGAGAAACTGGAAATCGAATGGGCCTACTATTTTATGTTTGTTTTGTTTGTTTTTAAATGCTTTGAAAAGGCACGGATCTACGCTAAGTCTGTGCGATATAGGTTTATACAACTGTGGAAATGTGAATCTGATTGAGTGATATGATAAGGAAATTGTTACTCCCTGAAATGATTGTATGCATGACCACCCTAGTAGCCAGGGGCCGGTTGCTCGAAAGCCTGACGTTCCTAACTTCGTGGACATCTCCATAAAACCCTGACATCATAACTCCAGTGACAAAAGTTATGACAGCTCCGGAGCCGTCATAAATCAGACGCCACCTACATTACACTATGCCCATGGATTTTTCATGAGAACTCGCAATTGTCACGAATACAAACCGGCGCAACATTTTCAGTTAAATTGTTGACGACGATAAAAAGTCATTAAATATCAGTGCCTTTAAGTGTTTAAAGTTGATTCTATTTCAATGTTGACACTTATTCCAATTTTAAGAGATCAGTGATACGTTTTCCGAATCTTTGTTGTATGACATATTCTGCGGTCCGTATTAGAGTATATCATTGTATATAAGGGTCTGTCGATAAAATAAAAATTTTTCAATAGTGCAATTTCTGGGCTGTTTAATTCAACTTAAAATTAACCATTTCAATATCAATTATAAGATAGACCGCCCATTTAATATACTAAAGAACAACAGCACCGCACAACGAGACCACAGACTATAAATAAAATACATAGACATTAGAAAGAGAACCAAATAAAAAGTGCAGTGAATGAATCTGCAAGAATTCAATAAATGCAGTTTGTAGTTATACAGTATAATCCTGTGAGTCTCTGAGGGGGTAATTATTTAATCGATTATTATCTAGTTGAGATAAAAATTTTAGAGTATGCACTGGCTATTCAAGAGTGTTGTGTAATTGTTGTGGCGTGGTGTGTGAGTTTCATGTCGATAAAAATGTCGGCTTGTTTTGTGTGTGTTTATTTTCTTATTCAGAAGTAATTTTGTCTGCCGTTGATTTCATTACCGCTGGAAATAGATCGCTGCACAAATGTGATATCATACCATTATATGACAAAGACTAGTTTGTGATGTTCGCTTGGATAGGAGAGGATGTCCATGGTTTTCGTGAACGAAGATTATGTGCCGGTCTATTACCAGACATTCAGTAACCAAATATCACGCCACTTGTGATGCGGGTTCGCGTCAGATCTCACGGTTTTTGGATTTTGGAAGAAGTGTGCAAAAATAAGATTGCGAAAACATCGCCAAAATTTTTCCGAAAAATTAATTCTCGGGAATTTCAGCATTTTACGAAAAATTCGTTATTAAACCGCTGAATTTTTTGCAAACGGGTGTTGGGTTATGACATTACTATAATATAGAACAAGTACAGCAAAGTTCACAAATCGTGATTGATTATTGAGCAGAGATCCATAAGTATATTTGTAATGTCTTATGCATCCATATAAGGTATTAGTGCCTTGTGTTGTTAATGGAGAGTTGCGCGAGTTCACATTAATCATGGAGAATTTAAACAGATAATGAATCAACACAACAAGAAATCCTCACTGTGAGAACATGAACAGACATACATTATCATTTGTAGACGATTGCTGGCTTGATCCTGCGATTTGGATAAAAATGATTTCTGGCCTTCAGGGCCGGGCCTCGGGTACCCAAAAATCGTAGGCCGTCGGTCCGTGCGGCTCTGGCCTCTCCGGCTCTTTGGGCCCTCGGTCCTTGTCCTTGGGAAAATCCTTGGCCTCGTCCTCGGTCTCGGCATTTTTTTAGGACCCCCGGCCTTGGCCTCGTCCTTGACGCTCGGGGAGAAAAACCGCTTGGGCGTCGTCCTGGCCTCGGGTGAGCTGAGCCTGCGAAACAACACTGGATTGTAACCGAGCCTCTGAGCCGCCTTGCCCTCAGTGATATTAGTGGCCCAGGTACAAAAGCAATACATTTAACTCAAATTATTTCAAAGGGCATCTAACCTTGTGTTTTACAGCTTTTCAAGTAGAGAAGTGATACCAAATAAAGTCTCTTACATGGTGAAACCCTTGATAATCAAGTCAAGCAATTGTTTTGCAATTTTGTGTCTGGGGTTTGTACATTTACACAAATTTGAAGAAAGGAAAAAACAAGACAGTCCTGACTAAATCAAATTAGGAATTGTTATCGAGGATGAAAGTTAGCTTTGCTGATAACTGGTCACCGATAGTATAATTGTCTGTGAATAAACCCTAGTATTATCTATAAATGTATTTCATTTTTCAATGCAATTAAATGTGTGTGTTTTATATAATTACATGGTAGTGCAGAAAGAAATTTGGAGCTTTATGTTGAGAGCAGGGTTGGCTGGTAAATACCGGGTGGTAAATACCGACCTTGCCATTTTTGACTAAAAATACTGGAAAATACTATAAACAGTTATTTCTTGAAGGATAATAACTAAAGAATATAGAGATTGTGGTGCATGAAGTGTGATTCAACACAAAATACAATAAAAAACTAACTTAACTGATGGTGCAGAACCTAGTGGGAAGCTAGGGACTCATTCTGATTGGTGGGACAAAGTTTCGGCATGACCAAATTAGTACTTAAAGTAGGAAAATCTAAAAATCACCTGCTTTTACTTTAGAAACTGTTTTCAATCATTTCAGTCTGCAAATATACATGTAGGTGAATGGTCCATAAATCCAGAATCCTTAAGATAGCATACCCCATAGATAGTTGTTGATTTTTTCCCTGTATATTCAGCAAGATGTGGGCCGCACCCCACAAAAAGCTACATGTGACACTTGAGTAATGTACAATGTAGTACTGCACATGTACATGTATGTATACAGTATTTGAAATAACACTGAATTAAGTCATTATGATGACTGAAAATTGAAAACAGATTTCTAACAGTCTTTCATCTGAAATTATCAGTTCAAGGTGGATTTGTGTAATAAGAGCCCAAATGAAGGGCATTAATGACCTTAGTTGACCTTGTACAACTTCGAGAGTACACTGCTAGGTATTGCCCACGTATTTCCCAGTATTTCCCAGGTATTTCCCAGTATTTCCCAGTATTTCCCATTATTTCCCGCCTGGTTGGGAAATACAGGTATTTCCCGGGAAATTGCCAACCCTGGTTGAGAGTGCCTTTTATTGCCTTAAATGAGACCAAGTCCTGTATTGTATAATTTTGTGTTATTGCATGGATAGTTGTGCATATTTCGTGACGATTAGTGGCATTTCCTATTATTGTTACCTGCCCGAGCTTCACTATAACGATTGTCTATGTAGCCATTATAATGCAAATATTTGATTTTAAATCTGAACATTGTGTGTGCTGACAGTGCAGCGGCTCACCCATGTATAAACTTCACTGGCTTCTAATGGTGCACGGATTCGCCAAATACCTCTTACTTCAAAATTTTAACATCACTGAAGAAAAAACGATGCTCAACCCAAGTTAGTGTGTGTTATGAAAGAGATTGTACATATTTGCACAAATAAGTAGTTGTTGTATTTGTATACAGTTGTGTATTTTAAAGAGGCAATGCCACTTCTTGTGAAGTGCCCAATCTTTTCCTAGTATACTTGAGCAATTACCAGTAGGTGTGTATATTGAAGTTGTGTAAAAAATGCCTTTTTCCTTGCTGAATGTATGAAAATAGTTCACCGCTGAAATGTATGTATGAACTGTAATAGTATCTTGCCACATGTAAAGCATTTCAAAGCGTTGTTACATTATGGGGGTAATTAAGGTGCAACTTTGCATTCTAATATTCTGCGAGAATTTAAAATACTATAATTAATTATGATGACGTAAAAGTAATGAAATACTAATACTCATGTACATATTTTACGTTAAAGTGATGGCTTTGATGGGTTTTCCAGTAGTCTTTAAAGTGATCGAGTATAACCACTAAACAGTAATATGGATTAAAATGTTCCAAAGCATATGAAATTGTGAAATGATTATGTGGTTGTGTGTGTAATGTATATATATATATATTGGGCAGTATGATCAACTGTAGTCAATGCAATTAACAGGTAGTATTATGAGGGATAGAACAACACGGCAATAATGATAGTGTAATATGATCTTTTACTGAATTAATCATTCACACGTCTATACCCTGTAATCCTCAAACTTTCTTTTCCATCTTCTGCCTTCTAAACTTCACAAACGAATATTATTTGTTGCCACCAGAAAGCAAGGAAGAGCAGATTTGTTTTTTGTATCAGTAATTCTGTAGGAATTTTCTGGCACTCTTGCCCCAGACACAGCTTCTTTCTGAAGTCTGCTGACCAAGGAGGTATTAGGGCTTAGGCTAGCCTTAGCTGCACACTGATCAAATTATGAATATGTACTACCAGCCAAAAATTAATTTCATTTTTGTTCAGTTTTGTTCGTCACTCTTGTGAGTTTATTGTTTAACCTACTTCATGCCAGCAGTGGAGTTAATGTGCATAATTTCCTTTGTTTTGAACAAAAGGACATGCTTGCTAACTGCATATGTAAGATATTGTTTCCTATATTAACATCTTGCAATTCTAACTTTCAAGTGAGTTAATGCAGGGGTGATTTGGTTCCAGGAGCCCATAAATACTGAGTAATACACGACAGACTGTAAAGTATTAATTCAGTTCAATTTTATTATTGTTGAAAATTATAGCACCTAGTGTTGATTGATATTGTTGATATTGATACTGTTGAACAGGCAAGAATTTTATTTGTCTCTAACTATAGATATTCTGAGCAATTTGCAATTTCACATTCAAATACTGTGTTACATGTTTTCCCAGACTGACAAATGCCAATGTACATGTATTTATCAATTCTCACTATCGACAATACAATGTTTTTCAGTAGAGGGTGTGCTTGTTCAAGAGAACTGGACCAACAAACTCTAGTTTCTATACATTAACATGGGTTGTGAATTTGAATTTGTGGCGTACACTTTCAACAAATCTGATGCTACCTGTAAAAGTCACATGAAATCATAAGGCAAATTTGTGACCCGCTGGCTTTATTCAGTAAAATCATGGATTTTGCAGACATCCCTGTATAATGTCTGCGGAGGCATAGAATAAGTTAGTCAAACCAGTCCAGCCACTGTGCAATCTGCGCAAGCTCACACTGGTGTACTGATTGGGCAATAGCACCCTCTATTGCCAAACATATTATCATCGATAGCGAGAATTCATAGTCAAAAGTCAATACTTTATCTTGTTGCTCAGGTGAATGGCATGCAGTATAATTATGTTTATATTTCCGTGATCAGTATTACAGGTTTCATGTGCTGCCACACACTATCAAACTTATATTATACTTAGTATATTATATTCACATTTTGTAAATTGTAAAATGTAAATTTTGAAGCAGTTTGTCAACTCGGGTGATATATTGACATTGTGTATTTGCCATGCATGGAATATAAGTATCAATATTAAAAGCAATACTGTAAGAAAATGCTGCTTCATTTTCGTTTGCTGAACTTTCTCTTGCAGTCATATTATTATAGATTTACAATGTACAAATTACTATCAATGAATAAAATGCCAGCGGTGTGTGTGTGTGTCTGTGCTGTGGTTGCGTGCGTGGTGCGTGTGGTGTGTGTGTGTGTGTGTGTGTGTGTATTCCGTGTGTGTGTGTGAGTGTGGCATGTGGGAGGCATGTGTGTGGTGGGCGTGGGGGTGTAGGGGTAGGGGTCAACAACTGCAATGATGAAAGTTGATGAGGTAGAGCAACTGAATTAAAGGGTTACAGTGTACTTTCTCCAATCAGCCAAACCAAGACAAAAAAACAATCGTATCTTCAAAAAGCAAAACGCATGTTCTTTAGTGCAAAAATGTGACCATTAACACCCTCCCCCTAAATAATAAATAATACAAACCCAAGTTGGAACCTAAATCTGGTGGTTTATGAGATCTTCCCACAATGTATGTGACTTCAAACACAACGACAAATATAATACCCCCCTTAGTATACCTGTGTAAGTGTTGATGGTGTGTGTGTGTGTGTGTGTGTGTGTGTGGTCGTGCGGTGTGCGCGCTGCGCGCGCGATGTGTGTGGTCTTGTGGTGAGTGTTGTTGGGCATGAGCCCATAGGCCTACCCCCCATTACTAAGCCCTCCCTTCTGAATCTGCCCGTGTTCCTACTCGTCCCTCCTTAATTCCTCTCACCCCTTTTCCCCCCTTTTCCCCGAAACGTTCATGGACGAGATGCAACGCGCGAGATGTACGCGCGTATACACTGGAGTAGCAGGGGCGTCGATCCATGTTTCGGATTGGGGGGGGGGGGGGGTGAAAAAAAATAATGAAAACTATCGGGCGAATTTTGCAAAAAGCTCTCCAGCCTGTGTTTGTTTGTTTGTTTGTTTAGCCCCCCCCCCCCACGGCGGGGGGTACTTGCCAGTAAGGTATACGGGAGGTGCCGCTCTAATAGGTAACTTTTCGCAAAAATCCTTAAAAATAGGTATGGTTGGGGGTAAATCCTTAAACATGAGGTATGATTTTGAAATTGTACTGTTTATACTAGATATTTTCGCCTATTTCGTCGCTAAAGTGCACAAAAAAGTATTTTTTTCTTTATAAAAAACCTTAATAATAGGTTCAGTTTCCCGCTAAAGTGACCCTTAAAGATGTGTCAGTTTTTCCGACTTCAGCAGCACACCCCCGTCAGAACTAAATCTGGGTACCCCCTCCCCCCCCCTCCCGGGGGTGTTTAGCACGATACGGCTGAGTGATCATTGATCCATCATTGTTTCACAATTAACGAGAAAAGGCTACGATGTCGCCAAAATTGGAATGTTCAGAGTGGTTTTCGACCGCTTTCTAATAGACAAAATGTCAAACATAGGAAACTTCGAAGAAAAAATGATTATTTGATTTTGAAGGAAATGTACCAAACTGTATATCATTTCAAAGTTTAAGAGATGAAGATTCAGAAACTGATCACCCCAAAGCGCAACACTCACGAATAAACGAGCTATGAGCAATTTTGTCGTCGTTTCACATGTTGTAGCGTGTGTGCGAAATCTTCGCACAGCAAATGAAAGAAATTTTTTACTATGTCCAAACTTGCGCCAAATTGTAATACATAACGGGCCGGAAAATTGACAATTTTGTATGTTAAATGGTATTTTTATGCCATGTTTATTGGTTTTATAGTGTTTTCCAATGATTTTTAAAACATATAATTTGCATTGCATATTTTCCAAGTTGTCAAAATTATAGGGGGCAAATCGATATGTTTGCCCCCCAATGTTTTCATTGGTGGGGCGATCGCCCCCTGCCCCCCCCCCCCCCACCGGATCGACGCCTGTAGTGAGTAGAGTATCAGAATCGCCAAAATCAGGGAACAGGGACATACTTTTAACTTTCAGAATGTAATACTTGTTTAGGCTATTTTGAGATCGACAGATATTATTTAGGGTGGGGGTGGGCACTGTGGGGTTCACTCATCGACTGCAGTGGTACCCATGCTTGTCCAAGCACCTCAAAATTGGACCTCAAACGGCGTAATTTTTAGGGGCCAAATTTCACCCCTAAATGGCGAAAATGTCGTAAAACACTGTAAAAAGTAAATTTGGGAAATAGCGTATGCAATGTAAAATGTGACCCTAAATGGCGAAAGTGGCTAAACACAATAACAAAACGCTAAACGGGAAAGTGGTGAAGAACAGATGAGAAAAATGTCCTCCTATCTTAAGTATGGTGTGTTAGTGCACAGAACAGTAGAAATATAGTGCACAATGGTGCAAAGAGATAGACTAATTACAAGAATAAATGCAAAACAAGAGCAAAACAAGAAGACGTCCACAAAACACCAAAGGGGACAAATATTAGACTGGAAATACACTCCTTTTTTTTCAAAAAAAAAAAAAACAACGTCGAAGACCAAACTGAAAAAGTACCCCTTTTTCTGAAAACCGTCGATGCCGCCGTAGATCCGAAATTCGACCCTTATTCGACGTGTTTTGGATAAGCATGGGTACCACTCCAGTCGGCAAGTGACTCCCACGGGGGGCAAACAGTGCGCAACATAATTGCGTCAAAAGGAAGAGTGAAAATTAAACCAGCAGTCCGAATAAGTGCTCCCATTCAAACAAATTGCTTTTTGCCATAATGCCATAAATATTTGATTATGTTTTAATCAGTAAGTCATTTAGTCCATTGCAATGCAATGCCATGCAATTAATGTAATGCAATCAATGCAATCAATGCAATCAATGCAATCAATCAATCAATCAGTCAATCAATCAATCAATCCATCAATCATCGCATTCAATCAAGTAGGAATCAATCATCACGATCGATCGATCGATCAATCAATTAATCGCGATCGATCAATCAACTATTCAATCATTACGATCGATCGATTGATCAGTCAATCAATCTATCATCGCGATCGATTAATCAATCAATCTATGAAACATCGCGATCGATCGACTGATTAAGTCAATCAATCTATCATCGCGATCGATTAATCAATCAATCTATGAAACATCGCGATCGATCGACTGATTAATCAATCAATTATCGCGATCGATTAATCAACCAATCAATCAATCAATCATCGCGATCGATCGATTGATCAATCAATCATCATTTTATTACATTTGGGTAAGCATGGGGTCATTCTTTTTAGTTAATCATGGAAAAAATGCCACAAAATGTTTGATTTCCTCCTTTTTGGCGGAAGTCGTTGTTCACACTCTGGACCGATAAAAACCGGTTGTGCTCGCCCGGGGGGGGGGGGAGGGGAAGCAAAAATTATGTTTTGTAGAGACTGCCCACACACACACACACACACACACACACACACACACACACACACACACACACACACACACACACACACACACACACACACACACACACACACACACTACATCTTGCCCATTCACACCTACACCCACAATGAGCTAAAACTTTACACGAGGCCTAAAATCAAAACGTCAATTCTTTCACATCTTTTGAGCCCTGGTTATTTTCTGTTTCTTTTAGATTTTACTGGAATACACACACATTCTATTGTAATAAATAAAAAAAAAGGATAGTTCTGTAGATGAGCATTTTTAGGCGAAGCACCGAGCGAGGGAGCGCAAGTGGCCGAGCGGAGAAGGGTTTGTGTGTGTGTGTGTGGGGGGGGGGAGGGGGAAGTCCCCTTCCCACACCAGAGAGATTTAAAAATCCATATAGCATTAGGCTACGGACATAAACTCTCTATTTCTTTTTTAGAGCAATAAAGAAACATGTTTAAAAATCATTTAAAAATAATTGAATTAATCACACCCATCTTATGACTCGCGACATATCTTGAGTTGGCTCGAATGAACATTGCTTTGATTTTCTTAATAATTAGGCGTGACCACATATGTACGGAATATGACCCGGGAATATGAGAACAGGCGGAGTTGATACAATTATAGTTGTTACACGCCCTTACACGGCCTCGCTCACTCAACGTTGCTTCAGAATATAAACACATTTGAGAGGGGACAGCTCGTGTTCATTGGCGCGACGCTCCCGCCACACCTGGGCGCACACCTATTTGTAAAGTTTGCTGTTTGTTGATCAGAAAGGTTTATATTTTCATCCGCTGCGGTAAGTCGTAAACCATTTGTAGTTAGTCGAATTTGACAATTTGCCAATTAAACAAAATTCGCATTTGCCATGGTGATTTTTAAACATAATAAGGCAATATGATCGCATGGCTTGGCAAAATATATTTCTTTAAAAAATTTCAATCCATAAATTCCCAATAAACAGAGAAATATCGCCGACAAATCAAGATTTGCTAAACCAAATAAAAAAAAAAAATGTTGTTGTGTTCTGTTTTACTACTGATCTGTGTCTTAAAGCAAGGTTCACCCGATGATCAAGTTGGTTTTAATAAAAGCAGAACAGTGAGAGAAACATATCAATGAAACGTTTTGCCAAAAATCCACAAAGAATAACAGAGTATGAATTTTTTTAAGTTTTAAATTTTGACGTCACATGCCGAGCCAGTCCCCATAATGGTCATGTAATATAAATTCCATAAATTGAATTTGTTTTAATAAGTTCATGATAATTGAATGTTTTTTTTTCATAGTTGCATGTATAAAATAATGTTTCCAATAATATAATGAATGCACAGGTAAAATCATTTTCAAATTTCTGAAAAAACGGTACTTTTATGGAATTTATATCACATGACATAATGGGGAGCTGCTCGCATGTGACGTCACAAATTTAAAACTTTGAAACTTCATAACTCTGTTATTCTGTGTTGGATTTTCGCCAAACTTTCTTTAATATGTTTCTCTCATTGTTTTGCTTTTATTAAAACCAACTTGATGTCAGGGTGAACCTTGCCTTTAAATAATGATTCTAGTTACTATAAATTTTATGACTAGTTCATTTGCAGAATGTAGAAATATTTATTTTTCAGGAGTTATAACATTTAATCTTCAATTTTTTTTTCAGATTTAGGCTAATTAGATAGGTCGAGACATAGGCTAAGTCGACGGCTCCCAACAAAGCTCTAGACATGGCGGAATCCTCGTCTGGCGATAATCTGGAATTCTTTTGCAATGGCGTGAAGGTTAGTTTAACTTTTGAACACAACCTGGTTTCCTCTATAAACTGATCTGGAATTGTTCAAGAGTTTAAACAAGTGTTTCAAAATTGCCGGAAAAATTGAAACACCAATGTTCAATTTTATTTCAACAATAAATATGAAAAATTGATCATTGAAGTTTAAATCATGCCAGGATGTGTACAATTTAAACAGCCGTTTTACCGTGGAGGGAGAGGAAGACTAAATATCTCACCACCTCCCGCTATGTTAACGCTTTCTTATTTGTCGTAAAATTCATAATTTCAATTTCATAATGTCGCATAATTTTCTCTAAAACGTATTAGAAAGTAGCAAAGCTTGGTCATAATGAGGCGATTCAAGTAAAGGGATGCAGAAAATTACGTGCTCTTGCAAAACATACCTGTAGGCTTATACCTACTCTATTCAGCATGTTCAGAACACAG